>QVOB01015294.1:0-23258 GCA_014839585.1 Pseudomyrmex concolor
CCATCTTTGGCCGCATGCTTACAATTATAATATTTTAGCGTTTATAAAAGCGTTTACTTTTATTTAAAATTTGTTGTAGTAAATAATATGTACAATTCTGAATATTAACACATTTTTTAGAATAAACATTGATCTATATTGATTGATTTATTAAGAAAAACCGATACGATTGTCATAAATTGGGACACTAATTGGGACATTTACCTTACTCGTACATGCGAAATATATAAAAGTGCAAAGTAGCATCTTGAGGATGTCTGTTGAAAAGTTTTTACTGTCGAAACTGCAGAGCAGAAATTCTCAGAAATGTTAAAGATATGTATAAATTTTTTTAAAAGGAATGACCCCGAGACCGTTATTCAGCCGTATCCATTCGGTTTTTATTTCGCAATTGCGTCTGCAGAATTTGCGCGCGGATAATTCATTTCGAATCCCCCGGAATCTCTCGCGAGAGGTAAGGATGAATCGGGTGAAAAAGCAAGACGTAACGTTTTCGCTCCGAACGAAACGATACGGAGTCTTTATACATCCGCGTATTAACATAATAATTGCGAGACCGGCGATTCAAGTCGTCCGCGTACAAAATACGTACGAAAAAGAGAGAGGAAAGTCTCGATTTTACGAGAAGCCGATTGTCCGAAATCGAATCGACGTCGGCGAAGACGGATACGCGTCCGCGGTTTTTCGGCTGTGTTTGGGATACCGAGCGGAAAAGAAGGTTACGGCACGGAACTCGATGTGCCGCGGCTAACCCACTTTACTTCTCTCTTTCTTTCTCTCTCTCTCTTTCTCTCTCTTTCTCTCCGGCTCTCCGACCGGAGGTGCGACTGGCATTGCAATCCGTGTTGCAGACTCTCGTGTTGCGGAATCTCGGGCGCGCGAGTCTTGTGCACAATCCGAGAGAGATAAGGAATTAACGCAATAATTAAAAAACAAATTCCATTCTATAAAAAAAAAAAAAAAAACTTGATTTCATATAACATTCCAAACGAGTTGATAGTCGATTCGATGTCTTCTTGAATGTGTGTGCTGGTTACGTAAATCGCTTTTGTTGTCTCAAAATGATCTCAAGTATTGATGAAGAAGAGCAATTTTTCCTGCCGGCGAATCACATCGGGCGCCTCATGGCTGACGATAACCTATCAGCTCGGAGATAACCGTGCGTTATTATCGGATTAATGGAATATTACTGTTTAAGAGAATTAATAGCTTTCACGCGCGAGATATCGGGAACTCGTAACACGCTCCCCGCAAACGAGGATTGCCATGTCCTAATTACTTATTGCGCGAGAGAAAGAGGAGATGCGCCGTTTGCGAATAAAAGATCTCGACGAGATGCGGAGATGTTTTATATGTCAGTATATACATATATGTAGAAATTCCGTGAAATTATATACATAAGAAAGAAGTAACTTATAAGCGTCTGCAGCTTATAAACGGTGACCGTTCTATTTTGTAAATGGCCGCGGATTTTTATATGCAGATGATAATGCGGTCTAGAAAAAACACACGCAAAATATATGCAATTGAAACAACGATGTCTGGAGAAATTACCATAAGTTCTACAAATACGTACCGATTATGAATTTACACACATGGGAGAGTGGAATTATACTCGCGACTAATAACGGGGTGTTCCCGTAAAAATACGTAAGAATTTGAGATTTTGAGAAAACGTGTTGTTGCGATGTTGCACAATTTTTCGCGGAAAATAAACTACTTTGCAATAATTAATATCGGGAAAAATCTAACGACTAACAACGAGATGTCAACGTTGTCAGAGAACGAACGATTAAGAGAAGTGGACTTCTTATCGTGGTGTCAGGGTCTTATGATTCGCTTTACTACAAAAAGCTAACCGTGATTGAATATCGAGAGAGAGACAAAAGCAAAATGAGGGAAAGAGAGCGCCGTTGGTCGTGCTAATTCAAGTTAAAGTTGGCATTTGTGGCGCTGTGGTGGTTGAGCCTGTTTTTACTTTCCCTCTTCCTCTTATCTTCGTTTCATGATCAGTGATGAGTTTAATTGTTATCACTGTTATTATATGCCACATCAGTAAAGTAACGTCCAATCAACAAAGAGGAAACTGATACGCCGCCTTGTCGTCGCTACTACATTCGATTACAACGGCAACGATAAAGCGATGCATTCCCGATAAGAATGCAATTTTTTCACGTTCTCGCTCACGATTCCAGCATTTTATACTTTTCACATGTTCTATTAACGTTACACTTTTAGAATAAAAATCAATTTACAATTTCTTTTTATTCTAATCTGTCCTCAATTGAAACGCTTCGATTTCAAACTCGATTGTCTTCGATTCGAGAGAAGAATGGCACTTTTTTTTTGTAAACAATTGATGAATTACAAAGCAATACCAAAAAAGTTTGCGACAATACATATGACAGATATTTTTGTCTGTTTTTGAAGATATTTTAAATTGTATACCTTTTATAAAATTCTTTTTCACGTCTATCTCGATTATTTTTTTTTTTCTGAAACACAAAATAATCTTCAAATTATTACCTCTCCCGGTATAGTTACGACACTCAGGACCAAAATAAATTTTTTCTACAGTGTTTCCTAATATGTAGTGCAGCACGTGCAAGCGCACCTGCTAACACGTTGGTCGATTATCACGACCGATAATACGTTTATCTAATGAAAATGCAAACCTGAGATGCGTGTCTCCGTTACGTAACTAGTTATTGAGCACGCCGCTGGCTCGCGCTAGGATCCGATCGATTGAGAACGGAATGGGATTAGTCAATTAGATTACATTTAGCGCTACTCTTGCCGGTTAATATGTTAATTCCTCGGGAAA
This sequence comes from Pseudomyrmex concolor, assembly GCA_014839585.1. Taxonomy (NCBI): domain Eukaryota; kingdom Metazoa; phylum Arthropoda; class Insecta; order Hymenoptera; family Formicidae; genus Pseudomyrmex; species Pseudomyrmex concolor. The sequence continues at coordinate 2,825 of QVOB01015294.1, forward strand.
TTCAAGCGACGAGTCTGGAAATTTACATCCATCCCGTAAATTAAAGCGAGAAGAAGCGTTGTGCAAAATATTACATGTAAAAATCACAAAGTGCAGTGTGATAATGTAATAATAATATACAATAAAATACTATATGAATTATACATGAGATTTTTCTTTTCAAGAAAAGAGATACACAAAATTTTTTGGAGAGAAAAAACTACTAGCGATTTCAACTCAGTGATGACGTACGTTGAATGTTAAATTCTATGTTGCATTCTTTGTATTTCTGGCGACCGTTTCTCTCTCGGATTCTCCTCATTTGTCCTCACTTTTCCCCACATTATGAAAAGCAAGACTAGTCCCGGTGCGACATATTCTCGAAATCGGCTCGACCGCGGCGAATAGAGATGTTCGTACGTAACAGTTAGGATTCGACGTCGACGTGCCGGGCGTCGCGACGTCGCGTGGGCGTCGGGGGCATCCATCATGCCCGCGCGTGAATTACCACCACTGCCTCCAACCTAACCTAACCTAACCTAAAACTCAGAAGAGGAAAGGAGAGGAGGCTGTCTAAACTCGACCTCTCGCAGATATAGTTGCCTTGCAAACGACGAGGAAAAGTCCCTCCCTCTCTCTCTCTCTCTCTCTCTTGTCTTTCTTTCCGCAAACTCGCTTCCTCCCTCGTCTTCTTTCCACTTGCCGTGTGTGCCGGGTTAAGTAGAAAAATCGATGATTTCTGGCCCCGCCAACTCGCGAACTTTAAACGCGAGAGCTGCTCGAGCGACCGAGAAGAGCGAGAGCCATTGCGAATCGTCGAATAAATTTCGCGGTTGAACTTAAAATCGGAACACGATTTTGTAACACTCGTTCCGTCGGTGCAATTCCGTATTGAATTTGAAATTAAACGCGTACATATTCAGAGAAATATCCCCGAACGGGGTAACTACTCTAATTAAATTAGTAACAATTTTTTAAAATCATACCTATGTACATTTATAAAAGTAATTTACACTTGAACGAAACTTACGATTGTTTCCACTTTACAAGAATGATTTCCGAAAGAATAACTCGTAACCGTAGCCGGGGGTCAGTCATGTCGACAGTGACGAATAATGGATATTCCGTCGACATGAGAAAGAAGAGGAAGAGAGGAGAGAGTCCTCCGCGATAAATTTGCGCTATATTTTTCACGGCGGAGCCATCTCGTGCTTCCACGTCCTCATAACCGGCACAAATTGCGCAAAAATACTGCCACGTATAAATTGCGGCGAAATCGGCGCGAGCGCGTTGACACAAGTCCGGGATACTCCCGGATCTAATTTGAGCGAAAGCCTTTCCCGCTTCTCTCTCTTTCTCTCTGTGTGACTCTGCGTCCGTCCCTTGTATTGTATACAAGTGTCCGACATGCGAAGAAGAATCCTCGGATACATTTTTAACTCTTTTTCATTGCTATCAGAGAAAATTACACAATTACTGGAATTCATATCGATTTATTTTACATATTTATTTATTTATTTCAATATTTATTTATTTATTTATTTTATATTTATTGTAAAGTTTGATTTTTCATCCTGTATCAATTTTAATTTAGATAATAAATTCATTGTTACTTCTCGTCGTTTTGCTAAGTGATGTTCTCAATGTATCGAGATTCTCGGAAATCGCCAGACCTAGAGGGAAAACTTAGATAGGGAACAAAGTCGCGATCAATTATCTATGTCTCGCGAAAAACTTTCGAGATATCCACTTCTCGTTCTTTTCTATTTGCTGATATTTCAGTCGCGATAAAAAGACCGAAGCATGGCCTAGACCGACCGATAAAGAAATCTATTACCGCCACGGGGAAGACGAAGGGATGTTCATGGGAGATGCCGGAGCGGATTCGCGGGATTTCTTCGACTTTTTTTAGCTGTCGCGGTTATTATAACGCAACGTTTTCTTATCTGTCAAATAGAAACGAATAACGTAAACGCGAATGTTGGAAGAGGGATTCCTCCTCGATTCGCTTCGCCGAAAAACACACAGGGAGTTTACATCGATTGCTTCACGGTGTGTCTCTCTCAATGAACGCAATCCTATCGTGCGTAAAATTGCATACAGAATTTATTGTATTACAGTGATCAAAGAAACAGACACAGTGACGAATATTGTCGGATTAATTAAATATCGCGCGAAAGATGACTCGTCGCGATAGATAACTGTCTTCCCGAATTGCAGCGAAAAAAATTGTGTGCAAATGTTCAAGTGTCATCAATTGTTTTATTTGACTTTCGAGATTTTACTGGCGAAAGCTATCTCTCTCTTTCTCTCTCTCTCACGTGTTATTAAAGAGAATCTCGACTGAGAACGTAAAAAATATCTCCAACGGTATTTCAAACGGTTTTGCCAACATACACAAACGCACAGAAACAAAGGCATATCGAGTGTTTCGAGTAGAGAAATCACTTCTTTCGATTTTACCGTCCACGTTGCTTCTTCGGATATTGACGTGTATATATACATATATATATATAACATTGTACATATTAAATGTTCGGTTTAAAAGAAACGCATTCGCCGAAAACGAACTTATGCGGATATAGTTTTCCAATGGAGAATCTCGCGCGCGCGCGCGCGGAGATGCTCCACCGCGAGTTTCGGCGATGTGCAAGAGCTGACCTTTCTCTTCCCTTTATCTCGCAGCGAGGAAATGGAGAGGAAACTGATTGGAGCTGTTAACGTAAATACGCGAATGGATATACGCGATCGGAAATCGGGATTAGTGAATTGGCTCACTGTTTCTCCCTTATACCTCCCTCCGGGAAAAAGAGAAGGAGAGGGAAACGGAGGGAGGAATGTGTTCTCTCTGTTCGTCTTTTTCATCGTTTTATCCTCCCAGAAACCATCGCGTTTCGCTTTCTCGATCTCCGCCGCCGCTCTATCGCGATATCTTCTTTGTTTCCCGTCCTTTTGATTCTGTCTTTCTCTTTCTCTCTTTCTCTCTTCCGGTTCACCACCGACCGAATTGAGCACTCGTACGCCGTTCGATCTTGCATTTGGCCGACAGTCTGGATTTCTGATTTGAGTGCTCGCAATTTTCGGGCGGTGAAATCCGCTTTATGCCGCTTCGCTCCGCTCGCTCGCTCGTGACTGCCCGGTCTCTGCGAATCAAACCCGAAATCCTCTCTTTGTCATCGCGGTAATTTGCACGCCCGTCTTCTCCCGTAAACGGAGAGTACACTTGTTCGCCGATCGACAAACGCGAGTATATTTCCATGCCGAGTTGACGCGATCGATTATTCTTATTGAGAAATCTTGGAGAAAAAAAAACGCGGAAACGTGTTCGCGAGCAATCGCGCGTAAAAATCGTAACGACGTTGCTTATAAATTGGAAAATGATCGCAAAATAGATGCGAGATTATTTCGATGGTAAAAGCGAAGTATGTGTCCCGCTGCGCCTAAGACTAGTAACGGATCACCTTTACGTCAACACGAAATCGAATGGCTTGAGTGTGTACAGGTAGGCAGCGCGTGCGGGTATACATGTGTATGTTCGTACAAGCAAGCGCACACTCGATTCTTCTTCGATCGTTCGGCAAATGCTTTTTGCGAAATTGAGCTCGTCAGTGAAATTGAATTAATGTATGTCAAAAGAGAGGGAGAGAGAAGGGAGAGTTACACGCGCGGATTGGTGGGATGGTCTTGTTGGCAGTCTTCTTGAATGTGATCGGTTTCCGGTCACCATCTAATCACCTGAGAGCACAAACGTCGTCGATATTAAAAACCGCGGCGTGTTGTACTCGCTCCTCTTACGCGCTTTTTTTGTTCGCGAACTTGTCGGCGATTGAAACGGAATTGCTCAAACTCCCCGGCGGATGTTTCGTAAAGCTCTCCTTCAAGCGAGAAGGAGAGCTTTTTTCGTCGAATTAAACGTGCAAACCAATACTGCGACTCTTCTCGGAGTCGAGAAACCTAAAGCGGTAGCCCTACTTTAAGTTTCCAACACTCTGTTTCTGCTTAATTGTGTCGAGATACGAGTTCTCAAGTTTCAATCATAAACTGATCCTGGGTCAAAGAAAAATTTCTATTGCTCTGCCAAAAAACTCGCTTTTGTCTGAACATCGGGCCCCGAGTTCGTATAATGAAGTTTAGTTCGAAACACACAGAATTGTCCCGCAGCAATCTCCGCTTAGCAATCTTACTAGATTGTGTGTGGTGTGTCGTTACGTAAAAAACCGTGTGATTATAAAATTTATTTATAGCGCGTCGAAAATTATCGCGCAAGAATACCAACTAACGTGATCTTAACTTGTCCGCAAAATTGCGGTCTCGGTTCGTATCCGCGTCCTTATAGATAAGGATGACTTCAAAAGCGTGTGCGAACACGCGTTGAAAAATATGTTATGACAAGATAAAAACCACATCCGCAAAGAATCATCGATATAGAGCTTGCTGTTTCCTGCGATTACACGGTAAATCGCTCGCTTGCTACACCTGTAACTCTTTTTGGTTGGTTTCCCCCTCGCTTATTTAATCAATTTAAAAATTGCAAACTCGCACGATAATAATGTCACAAGAGAGAGTTCACGTGATGCGGCCAAAAATAAACAGCAAATACATAGAGATAAATATGTTTATGAAATATTATCGAGTGTTATGTAAAATTATTTATCTGCTTCTTACGAATGTAATCTCTCGCGAGAAAAATAAGAAGAGAAACGTAGAAAAAAATTTTGCTGCACTTTCGCTTGTTATTTCATTGAACGCTATTCACTAGTTTCTATGTTTTTCGGAAGTACAAAACGGACGCGCACATATCGCGAAATGCTGCGACGTGTGGTCGAATCATCGAGCGAGCGAGCGCATTCTTGCGAGGCACAGACCTGAGGTCGAGACAAATCGCTCGTTCAGGTCGGACCTGATTCCTTTCTGTCCGCGCGCGCATCAAGAATTAAAGCTTTCGTGCTTGTAGTTACCTAACGATCGTGATTTATTATTCAATCCGTCCCTTTCCTTGGGCGACCGCGCCGCCAATCATCATCGCAAATTCTCTGTGACGAGCGATCGCTCGCCGGGTTTCCCCGCGTATCGGAAAGGCCATTTGCAATCTGTCGCAGCGTCGAGATGTAATTGATGGTCGGTATAAGAATTGTCGTTCTCATTGCTCCCACGCGAGCAATTTGCGCGCGATTATTATGCACACAGAACAAAATGCGACGAGAATATCGTCGAGCAAAATTACGATTCGCAAAGCTCTTTCGGAAACCTTCGCGCACGAAATTGTGTAACACGTGATGCGTGTTAAATAACGAGATAATTTCGATTTGTACAAACTATCAATATATTTTTCGTATTTATCTTATCTCTCTGCAGTCTGTTCGTTTTTTTTTTCTTTTAATTGTATCTTTGCAACTACGAGCACGAAATAATTGTCCACACGTACGTCGAGAAAGGTTTTACCCTTTTTTGATCAAATGTGTATCTTACGAGAAAGAGATAAGAGAGAGACTTTAAGGACAATTCTCTTAAAGACGCATAAAGTTCGCGTTTATGATTCTTGTTCAAATTGCCGTCGCTGTTTGTCAGACGTTTTAGGCCCCATCGACCTTGAACCGAAGACTCCGACAACTAATCGTATTCGCCTTTCGTTCACGACGAACGTCTCGTCTTCGCGCTGATTTCGGTGTTTCTTATCGCACATATTCCCGACCGATGCTCTAGCGCAAACGGCATATAATCCGGAGAGAGAACAGAAGTTTATATATGCCCCTTCATAAATTGCACGTTATACAGTCCATTCGGACGCGAGATAACCGGAGTCTCTTCTCTTCTCATCTCCTTCGATCTCGTCAAGTATCCGCCGCCGGTCATTCTCATCGCATTCTTTCGCTCCTGGACGACGAGAGCTATTTCCGCGCGCGGTTTATTGGGATTTTGAAACGAAAGCGCCAGCTTTTATCGGCGATCGCTGTCGAAAAATCGAAGAGGAAGAAACAGACTCTCGTTCTCCGCGCGCTTTTAGTAAATATCGCCACAGCGATCTCTAACTCGGAACTCTGTCAAAGATACCGACGAGAAATTTAATTATACGTTTCCTCCTTCCCTTGTAGAAATTTTTATTTTAGCTTCAGCTGCGAACAATTATACTACATATGTGCTATCTCTCAGTTAATTTGCACCTCTTTAATCCTCTCCCTTACGAATTAGTTTGGCAAAACTCGGTCCATCGTAGAGGATAATGTTTTTTCGCGAAACGGACCAAATGACATTCTTTTTTTTCATGTTTGTTTCATATTTGGCTGATAATTGGCACTGCAAGTCTGACTCGTTATTATACAGGAAAGGATTAATGAAAAATTTCTCCGAATTGAGTTTTGTACAATTTTACGCGGCATTAAAATCCTTCGAACATACATACATATCCTCGTTTTTAGCGTAAGAAAATCCTAGGCAAAATACAACTGAAAATGGCGACTGAATGGAAAAATCAGAACGGTGGCGCCGAAAATGTCTTCATCTTCAGAGCGTAGCACCGATAAAGGCGGGATAGATGATGGGGTTATAAAGTCCCACCGTATAGCCCGCGACTACACGACTGGAATGGCTGATCGCCCTTTCTCGAAGGGGAAGTCTGTCACGCAAGAGTTAAATGCGAAAAGGAGCCCGGCGCTGACGATCGTAAAAGCACCCAGGGCCCGGCCGCGATATCTCGGACAGCTTTTCGGATTTCTCGATAATACTTGCAAGACTTTCTGGATATTCAAAAGTCCGACAAAACGATCTATCAAGCTTGAAAAGAGAGTGCGTCGCGTCAGTTAGGCGAGAAGGGAAGGGAAGAAAAACGTTAAGACACACCGAGGAAAAAGAAACCGATAAAAATTAACGACTAGTTTGAATTTATATCGCGAAACTCTCTCGTTTTACGACTAACTTGGTTGCAAAGAGATAAAAAAAAAAAAAAAAAAAAAAAAAAAAAATTATCCGACTTGTTACGTGATCGCATTAATATAAGCGAAAAACTTGTACCGCTGTATACTACTGAGTAGATATGCGGGATATCTCTTTTTCGCGGATTGATATTGAAAGGGACATGCGGGTGGAAGAGAGTGATGCGATGCGCGTCATGAAGGCGAGCTATTTCTTTCTGGCAGTAAAGAATACATCGCGTACATTTCCGCGTTATAAATTTTCGGATATTAAAGTGCACGATGCACATGTCAGACGTCCAAGTAAATTGAACGTAGCAGCTGGATGATAAATATCTCGCAATTTTATGGTTTATCAGAACGTTGTATAGAGTTATAAAAATGTATTTAATGCGTATAGGCAAATTATACATATGTCATTTAGATGTAATCTTCTTTTTCAATTAGAGAAAGTGTGATTATCATTTTGCGCGAAGAGATTTCTTTGCGTTATTTCGCGTGCTCCATGATCTAACGAGATACGAATACCTCGTGACGTTCTCGGCGAAACTATACTTTCATGGATTATTTATCGATAAGTTAGGTTTTAACAATCCGCGACGGAAGGATTTCTTAACGAAACGAGATAAAACGCGCCCTGTGGTGTTGCAAGTTCGCGAAACTTGTTTGCGGCGCTCGGCATTAACTTCCGCCTGTCTCGTTCGCGATATAACGGACGTTTTAAAGGAGGATCATTTTTATTTATCGCGCCGCGTCTTTCGCGCGTATGTGTGTTTTTCCGTCTGAAAGCATTTTTCGGCGCGCGCGCGCTGCCGTCTCGCCGCCGGATCGGGAGACGAAGACGAAAGGAAATTGTTGTCGCTTCGCGACACGGGGTACTTTCGTATTAGGATAGAAGCTTTTCGAAATTTTTCGGAAGACTACCCGCGACTATCGCTGTACACCCGCAGCTGATTCAATTTGCCTAATGAAGAAGGCAGAGGAAAAAGCGAGACGAGAAAAGCGGAGAACTATAAAGGGCGGACTTCTATGATTCACTCTTCGAATTGATTTTTTCCTATACGATTTCGCAGGATTTTTATACACGCGCGGTAGTCGCGCGATACGGCACAGGGATGTTATTTCGCTACTGCCAAGTTACGTAACGAATTCTTCGGCGAAAAGATGGATTTTTACGGATTATATTTCTGTTCGCGTTGAAAGGCTTTTAACAATCCAACGGTAATATCGAGCAAAAAATGAATCTTCTTCATTTAATTTAAACACAGAACGACATTTAGATCTGTACTAGTTCGCGTGTGAAAATTCGAAACCCGATATGATCACAATTTGTTCTATCTCTTTGCGTTTTTTAATCTCAAACAACAAGATTAATTACGACAGTAATTACGAGATTTAATTTGTATTTGATTCTGGACTAATGAAAAAAATGTTATCTCTCCGATATCATCATATGTTACATAAAAATATGTATGTTACGTGTATCGTGTGTTATAGAAATTATAAAATTTTTTTCGTTTCTGTTTGCACAGAATTCTATACGTCACAATCTGTCGCTGCACAGTAGGTTTATGCGGGTACAGAACGAGGGCACCGGCAAGAGTTCCTGGTGGATGATCAATCGCGACGCCAAACCGGGCAAATCCGCTCGTCGCAGGTAAGTTTCCCGGATTGTTGGCAATCCGCTTCTATCTCTCTTGATCGCGAACCCCGTCAAGAGTGTTGTGTGTGTGTTACGTGTTTGTTACGCAGAGCCACAACTATGGAGAGTAACGGGAGCTTGGAAAAGCGGCGTGGCCGTTCCAAGAAAATCGCTGAAGCTCTGAGGAACGGCGGACTACTGGCCGAACCAACGTCTAGTCCCAGCAGCAGCGTCGGCGAGGGTCTGGATCTGTTTCCCGACAGCCCTCTACCTCCCAGCGGATTCCAGCTGTCGTCCGATTTCCGGTACGCTATATAGCACGCACCGTATAATATTTCCGCGCGTATTTTCTCGAATATATATATATATATATATATATATTCTCTTTCTATTTTCATTTAATATTTTCGTTTAATTAAAAAGTTTAATGTAAAATTTACAGTCGAAGACACACATGCACATGTATATATACATCTCGTATATTTCTTTCGAACTTCGAATCCAATTAGGATTTTTGTGTCCGATCGATATTTCTAAAATTCGAGAATAGTTTGTTAAAATCTAGCGAAAAAATACGACAGCAGAGAAATTGTCAGTACGCAATTATTGGATTTTGCTTTTCTTTTTTTTTTTACTCAAGTCCTCGCGCCTCGAGTAACGCATCCTCTTGCGGCCGATTGAGTCCTATTCCGGCGGTTCTCGGGGAACCAGATTGGACACCGACCTACGCGCCCTCGTACAGCCCGGAACAACAATTAGGTATAATAATTACTGCAAATCTCTAATCTTTCTCTCTATATTTCATTCTTATATATTCCAAACAATTGTCTCTGACAACGCAATTGTATGCGGTGCGGTTCTGCTCGACAGCAGACACGATTCTAGCGGGCAACCTGGCGGAGACGATGAAACTGGAGCCCTACCAAATCTACCAGACGTCACCCCCGACCAGTCACCAGCAGCAAACCGGACCGCCGCCACCGCCACCGCCTTATTACGAGGCGCAATACCAGAGGAACAACGGCCTACGCACCCCGTCGTCCGCCCCCTACGGCCTGCCACCCACTCCGCAATCGGCTAATCCGCAGAGATGCCCGATTCACGGTTTGCAGCCGTGCGCCTGTCAAATGGTGAGTTCGCAGCATTTTTGGCCGAAATTTTCGCGCGCGACCACGCCACTATTTCCTTCACAAAGGAGGTAACGTCAGCGTTTTTATGTTGCGCATGTTCGGCCTGGCAATGTTGCAAAATCAATAAGGATCGCGATGTATGTTTTACACACACGATGCCACGGGATGTCTATCTAGCGGCAGGATTCTATATCGCTTCCAGACAAAGGATGACGTTAACTGATATGACGCGCTCGACGGAAACAATTAATAAATATGTTATTAATGTATGATACATTCTCTTCCGTAATAAACATTTATAATACATATTTGTAAAATATTGCGCACGCGTGTATAATATGAAAAAAAAAAAAAATTATATATTGATAAATTTCAATTTCTTGAAAATAAAATTAGTAAACAGTTCGTCAGAGAGATACGCGCCTCTATTGAAGAAATCGAGAAATCTGTGAAAATTTAACTCGCTATTTTGCACGATGACGGTGTATTTTCACAACGATGTTTTTGTTGTCTTCTGTGAAAAGATTTGCAACGATGTGAGAGAAGCTTATTTACATTTCATTATTGAAACTGGCTTAAAAAAGCATCATACAGTTTATGGAATTGTATCGAAATGTATATTTTCGACAATTTTACAAATGCAAACAGATATGTATATATATGTATGTATGTACCACGCGAACCAATAGCGGGACACACAATCTGCTTGGTGTAATTGATCAATTTTCGAGAGATTAAATTTTTATTAAGATAAAATTTTCAAGGTTTGTTTACATTAATTATTAAATTTATATATTAATTAAATGTTTTACATCTGTTTTCAAGCAAATTCGCTTTTTCGAACAACAAAATTTTCCATTTTTTGAGAGTGTTTACATTTCTAATAAATTATGACGTATACAAAACCACCATACGTGAAAACCAATATTTATATGAGCGAAAGTGGTACTATATATTTCACGATGTGTGTGTGTGTGTGTATGCTTGATGCGCGCAAATATATTTTATATATGTATAAAAAAATATATTTCACATATTCCCGTTTAATAAATCATCATTATATCAATAACACATTATTTGTACATTACGAATTATGTGTATCAATAAACACACGCGATCACACTTCGATTTTCATCACCTTTTTATTTCGCAAACGGCAATTGTAGAACCTTAGCCCCGTGTCGGGCATGTCGCCGTCGTACCAGCAAAGCGAGCCGAATCCCACGACACTGGGTGCTAATCAGCAGCAGATACAGTACTTGATGCAAACGCAACAGCGTCAACAGCAGCAACAACGGCAACAACAACAGCAGCAACAACAGCAATCGCAGCATCAACCGGCACAGACCGGACCAGCTGGCTCAAGCCCGCCCAACACGCCAACACCCAATACGCCCAGTACCATGATGGGCCAGTTGATGGGTGCGCTTAATCATTCCGCCCTCCTCGACGATCTCAACATCGACGCGATGCACGGCGCTTTTGACTGCAACGTCGAAGAGGTAAGTCTGACCTTGTTAATCTTTTACTACTGATGCTGCCACTAGCTTCAATTACGAAACGTATATTTTTAATATTTTAAGAAAATAATATTTAGTTTATATCAAACGTGAAAAGAAAGAGAGAGAGAGAAGTTTATCAAATTTAAATTAAAAACAAATTTGCTGGAAGGCAGAGAAAGTACATAATTATTCGTAAATGTAAACAATTCTCTCTGCACACTCGGGAATTGCAGGTGATCAAGCACGAGCTGTCGATGGGCGGCACGCTGGACTTCAACTTTCAACAAGGAGTGATGGGCACGGTCCAAGTGAGCGACGCTAACGCCGTTGTCGGTCAGAACGGCGTTGTCGCCCAGAACACAAGCATGGTCGGCAACGCGCCCGCAGGCGTTTATGTGAGCACAAACGCGGCGACCCCCGCCGCAGCCCCGTCGTGGGTTCACTAGCAGTTAACCCCCCTGCCCTCGACACCCCCGTCGTCCTTGCCAATGCCGCCGTTGTCCGACGGATCGCGGGATAACTTCTGCGGGACGACCGAAGGGCAGCTCATCGGTGAGTTCGAACGAGAGTTCTTTTCAATGATGAGTAATCGCAATTAACGCGAGATCAAAAAATAAAAGAAAAAAAAATTATATATATATATATCGAAAAGCGCAATTGTCGGTCATTCGGACATCTCAGGATACGGAACAATCATTGTTCTCACAATTTGTAAAAAACAATTACGTTAGATTTTGTGATTTGGATGACGAGAAATTTAAATGGATTACTTCGATAATCGTAATACAATAGCACCTCTTAAACCCGAGAGATTTTGAAACCGAGGAAATTTTTCCTCAAGAGCCTCATTGGAAAGAGGCCATCTGAAGATGAACAGATCATCCGATGATGAACTTTTTTGACGCGACGTAATACTAAGATCTAACTAAAGAGGAGCTATTGTGCGCATAAGTTTCCAAGTGCGTTATATAACACAGTTATTTATACTTTGCGCAAAAGATCTTCCTTGTTTTCTTTCTCGCACACGTAATGATCGTACGGTGATAATAACATTATAAGTTTGTGCGATTTATCAATTGGAATATCTCGCGCGAGCACACTATTAATTAGATCATCCGAAAATTCGCTCGGGAAAATCTTCGCGAATTTTCTCTCACGTTGCGTTTTTGATCGCAAAACGAAAGGAGGAAGAGAGGAAGATATTCCGCGATGGACGCGAGAGAGGGAATGGGAGGAGAGAGAGCAGGTCATTGATTGCTCCCTCGTGCACACGCAAAATAATATTTGCATACTCGTGTCATAACATTGCTCAGCCGTATGGTATTTAATAAATCGCTTCGACGTTTTGTGCCTCCGTTCTCCGATCCGTTCGAGGACCCCGGCACCCCTCTCTCTCTCTCTCTCTCCTCCCACGCCGCTCTCTCTCACGCCGTCCGCCATTTCGTACGTGCCGACACATTCATATAGCGGCGGCAACTCGCGTTCTGTTCGGTGTTTTGTGTAAAATCGCTGTATTGACTTAGGCGCGATAACAATTACATCGCCGCGGGGCCGCGAATTTTATGGAAAGCCTTAACACAATATTGCTGCTCGCGAATCATGCGAAAACATTTCGCATTTTTGTTTGACGAAGAAGCGAGATGCGTACACGTATAGTAGCGAACAATTACACGTCCGCGGAAGAAAAAAAAAAAAAAACAATCGCGCGAAACGTCGCCGAGTTTTCTCGCGAATCCGAATGAGAAAGAATCGGCGACATGTGTCACGACACATGTGTAATAAATAAAATTCAAGTAGTATATCTCACGCTCGCGCGTGTTGTATATTCACATATATGTGTATCCGATCAAAATATTTTGTAGCAAACGAGAATAATTATAATAATTAAGAGTTTGCTCTCGTTTACAAAGTAAGACAAGAGAGTATCGATAAATGATAATAATATTGGAAAAATAAGTAACGATTTAATAGTTTAATCTGTGCTTTAAGAAAGAAATTATGTTATAATGAATATGAGAAATGTAATTGTTTAAAAAGTTATAAGTTTTGGAAAATAAAAATAGATAAAAAAAAACATTTAAAAAGGTGTGTTTTTTATATTTTTCATACTTTAAAGAATAAAAAAAAAAAAAAAAAAAAAAAAAAAAAAACAGAAATACATAACACTTGACTGTTCACATATGTTTACGAAGCGATGATCCTTTTGCGTATTCCGTGTCGTCGCTTTGCGTGGCAGCGATCTTGGACGATTTGTATACACGAAATTACGCCGGCGATCGCGCACAGACAATGCGACCACTTTGCTTTCGGTTTTGGATGGGGTTGCGCGCTGTGTGCGCGCATAAAGCTTGCGATAAAAATTAAAACGTTTTCACGTCCCTTTACGCGTCGGCTCTCTTTTCACACTTCCCCTCTTTCCAGCGGGGGAGGAAAGCGGTGTAAAAATGTAACGTGATTTCTCCGAGAAAATTGCTTTTGCCGTTTAGTACATCGCAACGCGATTAAAATAACTCCCACTTCGCTTCACCCGGTGCCTTTTAATCTTTAGCACACGCGCAAGTGCGACGTGTAATTATAGTTTTAACCTATCCCATCCCATCTCTCTCTCTTTCTCTCTCATCGTCGTCGTCATCGTCGCATTAATAGAGATAAAAATGCCGCACAAATGCATGGATAAACGTTCGGGCGATATTAATCATCCGATAATAGTCGCGTTTCTAGCGTGTGTGTTTTCCGGCCGGTTACAACTGGTTGGATGTTGGCTTCCTCTCAGAATCTGCGTCGGGCGTGATTGCTGCAATAATCTTTTTCCGTCGTCGTCTGTAAGTGTGTCGCAAAAGGAAATGTCAAAAGCAAAGCGTGTGTCTGCAGTCTCATTTACAAAACGACAGTAATGATTTTTTTTGCGAGCTAATTACCGTAAGAAAAAGCGTCTTGGCAATAGGATAAAGCAATGTAAAAGAATGTAAAACGTCACTTGAAAAAAAAGAAAAAGAGTTTGATGAGATAAAAGATTAAAATTAACAAAAATAAGAAAATACATGTATAAGTAAAAAAAATCAAGTTAGTGAAGTGCACATAAACACAGAGTTTCGCGCGCAATTGACCGCAGGTCCGTTCAACGTTATGTGATGCTAATCCCGATCGAAATCAGTTTTGCCGGTTTGCCCGTTTTTCTTGGCAGGTTTTTCCCGACGTCATCGCCGAACGGCAGCGGCAAAGCGCAAAAGCTGCAACGCAAAAGCGGCAGCGAGCAAGCAGACAGCGAGAAAAAATGATACGAGCGTTTGGCCGCGCGGGCGGTTCATTTTTTTCCCCCGGAGAGCCTCTTTTGGCGATTGCAGTCACATGACAGCCTACTTTGTTGTCCCTACGGGCGCGGATATTATTTACACGGCGGAATATCGGCCCGAGAGAGATATTAGCTTTCAGAAAAATATTTTTCAGAACGGCAAGCACGCGGAGCGGCGAAAAAATACCGCTCCCAGGCTTACGCCCCGGTATATTAACGCCTGCGGCGACCGTCCCAGTAGTTTGTTATGCGTATGAAACCGGTATGCACGCCGATCTCCGTTAGTTCCGGGGATCGATGTCTTTTTGTTTCATCTCTGTTCTTTCCACACACGCTCCTCCTTCTCTTTCTTTCTCTCTTTTTCTCTCTCTTTTTCTCTTTTCCTCTTGTTTCTCATTCGCACTGTATATCCATTCACTGCCGGAAAGGGCATAAATTCGAGCGTCTGGATAAAACCGATACCGGACGCGAGCGTGGCGCAGCGCAGCGCGACGCGTAAGAAACGCGCTCGGAGGCATGAACGTTTCAACGCGCGGAGCGGTGATGCTGCTACTGCTGCTGCTGCTGCTGCTGCTGCTGCTGCTGTGACGATGACAGGGAAAATTTCGCGGTAATTCTTCGGGAAAAATTTCCCCTGTCGCTCGAGAAAATATTTTCAATCATTTTTGCGGACCAGAAAATTCTACCTAAAACGCTAGCAAAAGTCAATTTGATGCGCTTGCAAAAACACAAGTTTTGCAACGCGGTGACATATCGTCCTAAAATACATTTATTTTACACACATAAAATTTTCTGTATATGTAAATAGAATTTAGTAGTATTTTTTCTCTCTCTCTCTCTCTCTCTCTCTCTCTCTATGCTCTTTGTATATATTTTTTGCGTCTAGCGCGCGATGTCGAATTCGTGTCATTTCTTTCTCGAACGGCGAATAACCAGAAGGAAGTGGATAACGTGATAATCCGAGGATCGCGCCGTTTTATCGAGCGCGGCGATAAAGGAACTCCTCTCCCCCCCTCTCCCCTCCCCAGTCCAAGTTCAGTCTTATCCCTCGTCATCGCTTTGTAAAACTACTCGCGAGAGCAGTCTCGGGTCGCGAGCGGAAACTACGAAACTACGAGAAGCGTTCCTCATTAAACGAGAGCGTGCTCTCGGTGAAACTTTTGTCGTCCGAAATAACAATGGAATCTCTCGAGCGCCAGATTATTTCGAGATCACACGGTACATGACTCTAATTGAACGACTTCCGGCCGGCGTCGCGCTAATGGAGAACAGATTTTCGAATCTGTGCCGAGCTCGTAACTCGCGGGTTGAAGCTCAACCCTCCGCGATCGGTTCCTTCGCGAAAACTTTCAAGTTGAGACAAAAAGAATCTCGCGGAGGAGAGAAAGAGAATGAAAGAGAACCGGAAATAGGAAAATGGAGAAGAAGAGGAAGAACGAGGAGGGAATGTAGCGAGAGAAATGCACACGACAGATCGAGGTGGGGAAACATGTAGGTTGCGGGACGAGGAAGGCGGGTCGCGCGCGCGCGACTGACAAGGTTGGGTGGCAAAAGAGAGAAAGAAGTCTTTCTCTTTTCTTCTCCGCCAACTTTATAATTCTTGCGACGCTTTTCGGGAATGAGATTGTCGGCGGCAGGGGTGAAGAACTAGGAGAAGGGGAGGCGACTAGGGGATGGCCGGGCTTTAAGGTAGTCCGCTGGCGCCAGTGACGTCTGCCGAATAGCTGCTGACTCTCAGACTCCTGCAGTTTCGGCTAAGTGGTTCCCTTTTGCCCCACTTGAGCGGACTGTGTGAGCATACACCTTCCCGCGCCGCCATCCCTCCCGGAACGTGCCTATCGACGACGAGGGCCGAGGAATCGTCCATTTTCCATCGACCGCGGGAGAGAAACACTCAGGACAGTTTAGGGCGAGGAATACATCGATGCTTTCCACTAACAAGTTTTCTTAGTCTGGGTCAAACTTTAAGAAATTGTCCGCACGTGGGGGTAAGGAATTGTTTCTTTTATTTATGCGAATAAAAAGAAATTTTTTATCTGTTAAATAACATGACTTTCTGAAATGAATATTACGAATTTTTCTACATTTTTCTCTCGTATCTATAATTTAAATTTATTTTGTAGAATCTAAAAATTCTATTTCTACCTTTTACTTTAAAGAGATAAGAAATTTCATTCACTTATTGCAACACACGCTTCTCAACAGTTAATAAAAAAACGTGTTAAAGTTATGAATAATGTCAAAAAAACTTGACTTTCGGAAGTAATCGACTTTATCATTTTATATTCATCAATATCGAAGAAGAAAGTTTTATAATGAGATGAAACCGGCGAAGTTGTAACTAAATCTTCGATGCATTAAACAAAGTAATAGTTCGTTTCCAAAAAACAACAAACGCATATAAATTAATAGTAATTTAATCAAGTTTATATATATTGCACACGTGTATATGAGATATTTAGCCGCGAGGAAAATGTTTAAAACTTTAATTTAACCGGCACATAGCGGCAATCTTGGCGAATCGATTACAAGAGAGAGACACGTGCCACACGTGTCAAAATCGAATTACATTCTACCAGACGATGACTGACGTAATTAGAAGGGGCGAAACGGTGTATTAAAGTAGTTTCGAGTACCGGCTGGATCATCGCCAATGTTACATTAGTAAGCAAAAGAGCGCGCGAGAGTCATTTAATCCTCGAGTTAGCCGCGTGAAGATCTTGCAACTTTCACTTCAACGTCTCTATAATTGCGAAATAAAACGAATTTTAAACATTTCCGCATTAAGAACATTAATTCATATGTAACATTATCGTATGTATTATTGTGTATTTTTCTTTTGAACAATCGTAATTTGATGTCGCACGCTGTGTCAAAATTCTTGACGCGATCTTCTCGGATAAGTTACTTCTGCAACAAGACGCGGTCGCCATACTTAATGACTATTATTATTATTAAGCTCGCGAAAGGAGAGAGAGAGAGAGAGAGAGAGATTACCGTCACGTTATGACCAGTGCTTCTAGTTACGGCCAATTAATTTTTCCCCTGACCCAGAAAGGACTTGAACTGTGCGCCCAATGGAATCGCCAATGTTACCGGCGCGGGGGAAGGTTGTGGGTTGTAGGCCGCGCGGAGTGTCGCCGTTAGTGTCATCGGGATGAATATAATAGCAACGACGATAATCTCGACTGTCTCGTCGACTGTGAAATTCAAGATAAATCGCGCACGCGTTCTTGGCCAGCGTTCCACTTTCGAAAAGTTTCGTTTCTTCGTTTTTCTCGGAAGGACAAATGTAGTTTTGAATGCAATTGGATAGCGCCCCTGCTTGCACGATTTAGGTTGAATTACGAGTCGCGCGCGGAAGGGAGGTTGAACGAGTTGACCGGCTAACTTAAACCAACGTGTTCGGAGAAAAAAAAAGCATCTTGCGAAAATTCGAAGAAAAGAAGATCACGGAAGAGCACACATATTTATCGCACGTTTTGATATAATTAATAAACAAAACAAAAACAAAAAAAAACGATAATTTGACAAAAACTCAAAGAAATTGAACAACTCAGAATATACGTAAATCCTCGTCGAACGCGGCCAGTTGAGCATTGCTCAACGAAATACCAAACTCTCTTCTTTATCTTACCGCGATATCCGTTCTGGCCGCTCTCTCGATGATCTCTTCCGTGCCTGTTCCCGTGTCTGTGGAAGTGGTACTCGAACCAGACGACCTCGACGTTTTCTCCGTTAATGCCAATATAAGGAATGCCGCCGCGAAGAGTGTGCATTCCTCCGCAGCGAGCAGAAATGTCGCGGAGTGATACAGCGCGGAGAAAATGGGAGAATCGAGAAAAAAAAATCAAAAGGACCCGAGTGCAGCACGCGGGACGCATGGATTGCATAAATAGAATCGCGTGGCTTCTTTCGCGCATGTATGAGACGCATGTGTGTGCGCGCCGCGCGGCTCTCGTAACGGCATACGTCGACCAATAACGGCATTCCGACTCGCAGAAAATTAAGAACGAACGGGCGAGAGAGGCGTCTTGACGGTTCGGGTCTCTTGCCCTTAATCAGAAATAATATTCCCCGCGCGAGGGCAGAAAACACTCGGACACCTTCTCCTCTCTTTTCCCCTCTTTCCATCTCGTTCCACTTTTCAGGCAAGATTTGTGACCTTAATTCGCGATGACTGTTGGAATGCTAATCATGCGGACCCGTAAATCTTATAATTGCTTTTTTTTTATTGAATCGTGATGTCTTTGTTACACGGTCTTCGAACACTTTGTAACAAAAATTAAATCCACTTAATTGGTGTGACACTCTTGCGGTTCACTTTGACACTTTTTTTCCAAATTAAAATTACAGATATTGTTTAAAAATATGAAGATAAATGTTATTAAAAGATTTTTTCCTTGTTATAAAGATATTTAAATCTAATTTAAAGATTAATAAAATACAAATTTTTGCGTAGAAAGTTCTGATTTTCAATGTGTCCAGGTTATAAAAATACGTACGAGAAAAATTCGTGAAAAATATTCACGTGGATAACACGGGGCAAATTTTGTAGAAACATGCGTTGTCAATACGCGACTCTAATTATTGCTTGACACGTACGCCTCGCTTACGAAGTTCGCTGCAGCATATTTATGTTTTCATGTAAATTTTCAACGCCACTCTTTTCTCTGCATTGACACGAAATCAAGCTATTGTACGTTTTCCGCAATTAAGGTCTTCCCCTTTTTTTTTTCGCAGCCAATTATCTTGTTACCGTTATTATTCATTATTTGATTTCAGGAACAATTACGGAAGCTAGTTTTAATCTCACGCGAGATGAATTGTCTTAAATTAACTCGGTATTAATTTCTACACATATCGAGAGAAATAAAATGTCAAAATTTAAAGTGAGAGAGAATAATAAATTTCCGAGAACTGACAGTTCCTGTTATTTTTTCTCGCAAAGCAGAAGAAACTTTCTGATCCCCGTTAGCAGGAACATGACATAAATCTCGGTTTTAATAATTCCTTTTCATTGAATTTCGCGCACTTACCTATAAAGAAAATGGGACGACGATCTGGAGAGTTTGCCTGCGATTCCACATCTTTGTAAATGTAACGACGTAACCGTACAACGTCGCGCTAAGTCGATGTCTACGAAGAAGGGCGCCAACCGACACGTCTTCGGGGTGACCGGGGTTGCGTACTTGCTTAATCGAGCGTGCTTTTCCGATGAATTATTCAGGATCGAACACGCCAGTCTCCGAGGGAAGGGGAGGACATTCTTAGCCGTTAGGCGTTTAGTCTCATTATGCGGCTTGCTTATATCCTATGTTTCGTACACGAACGCATCGATAAGACGTCCTTCCGACGAAGCTCTCGCATTACAACCTTTTCGAGACACTGAGAGGTGATGTATTTAAAGTTTTCCTAACGAAAATTTTGACGAATCCACACAACTAAATTTCTTTTTTTCCTTTATGTTGAATAATATATCGAAAATATTTATATAGAAATACATCATCAATATGTGGCCGTGTTTCTATAACAAAATTGTTGAACATCCGTTTGAGAACGCGTGACCTTAGAGATATTTCACAGAATTCACGAGCAATATTTATATCCTACGCGAGCGGCCACACATTTTTGACGCGTCGTAGGCACCGCATATATAGGCTCCACAGCTGTCGCATTAGAAATTCTAATCGGAGCCTTCGACGTTCATGCACGCCTTTCGTACGAGTGCTCCGATTGGTTCGCCAGTCGTTCGCGGTAAACCAGTCTGCCGCGCGTTTCAGTCGTAATTGCGCGCAGGATTCATAAATCGTGCAGCACATACATATATGACCTCAGTTTCTCCCTTTTCTTTTTTTTCTCTTTTTCTTCTCTCTCTTTATTGCGTTGTAGAAAGGAGGACCGGTAAAAAGTGGCGATTTTCGCCCATCAACCTGCGCCTAAAAGTCATATAGATTATCATTGCTAGTGCAATGACATTT
>QVOB01015295.1:0-17994 GCA_014839585.1 Pseudomyrmex concolor
GGCGTTTAATTCATTTTATTCGGCCTATTTGTTACGAAGTAATAACTATTTACTTTCAACACATTCCCATTGGTCACCCTGTATATGAGAGATAGAGACCCCGAAATTAATACGAAAAAAACTCGGCCTGGAATGGAACCTGAAACCTCCAGACGTCGCCTTTTCTATTCGGTCACCGAGGCACTTGGAGTTTATCTCGCAAAATCGTATATATACTCTCTCTCGTATATGAAATGCCAATATAGCATTTTTATGATTTTAAGAATTGAAATTTCAATTCAAAACCTTACGTGTAAAATTTACATATAAACGTATGTATATGCACGCATATTTCCGCAACATTCTGCGAACGGCTTTTATGACATTTTTTATTTTTTTTTAATTTAGAAACTTCAGAGCCTAAAGATTCTTTATTAATTGTTTAGATGTATTTTTGTATCTAGTGCTTAAACAGATAAACAATTTTCCAAACTAAAAGAAAATAGTCAAAAGAATTCTTGTTGGATCTCAATTTTCTAAAAATTGAACAAAAATTCGTTTTGCAGTTATTGTTATCTCGATATAATTGAACGATCAAACGAGCCCGCCGAAGGCGGGCGAAGTTTGATCGCAATTATATCAATAGTCTCGTTCGAAGATGATAATGATGTAGTCATGCTTGCCATGCCTAGTGTCACAACGTTTAGCGTTCAAAGTTTTTCAAATTCCCCGCGTCCGCCATCTTGAATATCTTCATATTGTTTTGTGCAGTTGTAACCTTTGAATTATCGCAGCTTGAAAGGGAAGATGATAGTGGGAACACTAACGAAAGTTTTTTTTTTTTTTTTTGAAGGGTAACCGAATGGGTGGGAAATTATCATCTTCGAACGAGACTACTCATATAATTGCGATCAAACGAGCCCGCCTTCGGCGGGCTCGGTTGATCGTTCAATTATACTCCAAGTCTCGTTCTCAATGATAATGATGTAGTGGTTTAGAGATTGTGATAATTCAATAACTCTATATATTTGTTATTAATATTTCGACAAGTATTATAAATACAACATCTTAAAAAACCAAAAGGTCAACTCTTAAACATAAACTATTGCAAAATTGCACGAGCAAATTGATCATTTGGACCGTATATCGGCTTGTTATAAAACTTAAAAAAGACTTGCGATTGCGGAGACCATCCAGCAGTGCGTCTAATGGTTGCAATGTCTACACCTCTCTTGTGAGCTGCAGAGACCGCTGCATGTTTGGTACTATATGCCGTGAATTGATTTGTGTCAATACCGGCTTCCTGCAATGTATTTTTGATCCAATGACCAATTGTTTGTGCAGATGCTGCCCTAAAGGGCTTCTTTGTAGTGATAAATAAATTTTTTATATTATGACCTCTTAGTTCTTTGGTAATACTAACGAACTCTAAAACTATTGATGCCACACACAATTCTGGTCTATCGTTGAAAAACGGAAGGACTAAATCTGGTTGAAAAAAACTCGGTCTCGACGTTTTGATATTCTCTGTTATCTTAATACTTATATTACTAGCTGTTACTGAAATATTTATTAAAGCCAAAGTTTGTAATCGTTGAGCGGTAGTCAACGCTAAAAGGGTAGCTAACTTTTGGGAAGCTACCCTTAGATCTAAACGAGTAATAGGATGTTGCTTTTCGAGGTAGTTCAGAACAGGTGTTACATCCCAAGTTGTAGCATATTTTGGCTTTGTCGGGCATTGTTTAAATATGCCTTTCATAAAACGCGATAGCAGACCATCTTTATTGATATCATAGCTCGAAATTAGCGATATAGCTGCACGCGCAATATTCAGTGTGCTATATCTTGCACCTGCTTGAAACTTAATATTAAGAAAATCAATAATATGTGTCGTTTTTGCGGTAAAAATGTCTACGTTTTTTGTGTGCGCGAAATTCCACCAGCCTCTTAGGTTGCTGTCGTATTGTTTGAGCGTCGAAGTGGTAATTGAGTTTACCAGAACTTCCATCGCCTTGTCCGACACTCCTTTTTTCTCAAACGCTGCCCGGATAAGACTCCTGCCACCAATGTAAGGTGGGCAGCTAACGGGTGATCTTGGTCTCTATAAGGAGATGTTAATAAAGATTTGTCTGGACCTAATAACATAGAAGGTTTTACGAGAAGT
The DNA here is from genome assembly GCA_014839585.1 of Pseudomyrmex concolor. Taxonomy (NCBI): domain Eukaryota; kingdom Metazoa; phylum Arthropoda; class Insecta; order Hymenoptera; family Formicidae; genus Pseudomyrmex; species Pseudomyrmex concolor. Next base: position 2,144 of record QVOB01015295.1, read on the forward strand.
GATGTGAACAAAGGGAACCATGACTGGGTAGACCAGTAAGGTACCACCAATACTCCTGTCGCTTTATCATTGATAATTTTTCTTAGTGTTCGAAGAATTAGTGCGAAAGGAGGAAAAGCATAGAAATGCTTTCCACTCCAGTCAACCGTGAATGCATCAATTATTTCTGCTTCCGGATCAGGAAATCGAGAATAAAAGATCTTACACTTTTTGTTTACTCTAGAAGCAAACAAGTCTACCGTAAAAGGGCCAAAACTATCGTTAATTTTGTCAAAAAAGTCATCCGAAAGCTCCCATTCTGTGTCTACATTTAGAATTCTAGACGCTTGATCTGCGTAAATATTTTCCGAAGACGAAATATATGATGCTTTTATCCAAATGTTCTTATTTTCGCACCATTTCCAAATGTCTTTTGATAATTGACTTAAGTGTGGAAATTGAACTCCGCCTGCTCTGTTTATATATGAAATAGCCGTAGTATTATCTACCCGAAGAAGAATTTCGCACCGAGACAACTTCGACGCAAAGCATCGTAAGGCGAAGAAGGCAGCGAGTAGTTCTAAGTAATTTATATGTTTGTTCTTTTCATCTTCGTTCCAAAACCCGTGTGCTATTTTACCATTGCAAAAACAGCCCCAACCTGAGAGTGAAGCGTCAGAAAAAATTTCTAATGAAAATTTATAACTTCTTATTGGATTGGCACCGATGGCTGCATTTTTCTCCCACCAACTTAAATCATCTAGCATGTGTTCTGTTATGCTCATTTTCTCTTCAAAATTTCCTCCACTAAATTTTAGTGCCAAAAATTTTTGTCTCTCTAAGCTTTTACAATGTATAAAGCCATAAGCTACTGCTGGACATGCAGCATTTAAGATTCCTAGAAATCGTGCGAAGTCGCGAATTTTAAAAAATTTTCGTTGTCTAAATTGTCTAGCATATTGTGTAATCTGTTCTTTTTTCTTATTGGTTAGATTTAAGGAATAACTCACGGAATCGATGATAAAACCTAAATATTTGCATTTTTGACTGGCTATCATAGAACTTTTCTCGAAATTGACCAAAAAGCCTAACGTTTCTAAAAACCGAATACAATCTTTTATTTGAATATTACACGCGTTTTGTGAATTATTAATAAATAAGAAATCATCTAAATATAAATTACACAACACCCCTTTCTGTCTTAAGGTATTTATAACAGGTTTCATGATCTTTGTGAAAATGTAAGGACTCGTACATAAGCCAAAGGGCAAACAGGTGAATTGATATAATTTTTCTTCAAATTCGAGTCTAAGGAATTTTTGATGGCTATCATGAATTGGTACCACGAAGTATGCATCCTTTAAATCAACGGATCCCATGAAGTCACCTACTGAAATCAGACTTATAACCGACCTAATATCCTCTAACTTAAAGTGTGGAGGTTCAATAAATTTGTTTAATTCTTTTAAGTTAAAAATAAATCGATTCGTGCCATCAGGTTTTGGGACGAGGAAGTATTGTGAAATAAATTCTCCTTCGCAGTGTTCGCAAAGTTCAATCGCCCCTTTTTCTATTAATTTTTTAAGTTCGACTTGCAGATTTTTTGTCTCTAGTTCAGAAAGTATTCTCTTTTTGGGAATACTCTTTTGAATAGGTATGCTAGTGAAAGGAATTTTGTAACCTTTTATCTGGCTTAGAATATAATGATCTGATGTGATATCTTTCCATCGGTGTACAAAATAGCGTAGCCTTCCAGCAGGTTGACGTACCTGGATTATTTCTTCGCAGATGATTGATTCGTCATCTGACTGTTCCCTTTCGGTGCTTTGCGGGAGAAGTTTTGAAAGGGCTTCCGTCTGAACTGAATGTGACGAGATTTCGGTTGATAACCCACCTGTCGATATTGCACAGGTGGGTATCTCGAGTTTCCCACCACTCGAGATTTTGAAATTCTTGGTTGCGGCTTCTCTTTAATTTCAGCACATACTTTTTCGATAGTCTTTGCATCTTTGACTTTCTCTTTGAAATCATTACCGTAGAGCCATTCGTCCGAGTTTATGGCTTCTACGGTTGGTTTTACATTTTTACTTAACTGTGGGGTGATAAAAGACTTGCGTGCTAATGATTGCTGATAAAACACGTCTGTCAAAATCTGTCCAGCATGGCTGAGAAAATCCGTTAAAACTTGTTCATCCACACCCTCTGCCGGTGGGTCAAGAATCATGGAGACAGCCGCCCCTAGAGCCGTCAAAGCCGTACCTACACAATTTTGAGTATTCACAAAATGCTGGTCTCATTTCTTCGCGATTTCGGTGAGCAACGGCGTGATCTCTAGATTTACTTTAGGGGCTTCGGTGTATAAATCTCCTTTTCGATTATAGAGTTCTATAATCTCTGTCTTATTTTTGTCTGGTAGGCCTTGTTTTATCCATTTAGACCAAGTATTCTGTAAGTCTGGATGAAAAGTAATGTTCTTAAATTTAGAGTTTTCCAAATCGGCTCCGAGCACCTTCAAGACATTATTTCGTGTCTCCACATTCTCTGACGAGAGCATCATAGTTTGTGATGTCTGAATATTTTCAGGAGCCATTTCCACGTTTTCTTTATCATATTCTTCACCTATAAAAGAAATACGAGGTACTGATAGGAGAAAATTATTACACTTTTTGTGTAATGTGAATCATAATGTTTTTATTAAACTGATTCACTCGTCAATACCATAAAGGTAGTGCGTCTCAATATTCGTGTGGAACATGAGAAGGTTTGTTGTATGGACAGTCGATTCGTATGGAATCTTTTACTTACAAATAAGATCCGTATGACGAGCTATGTCTGTAGCTTCTTCCTCGGGTACGTGTTGGTAGCGTTCTTGTTGAACGCTAACCAACGTTTCAACGACTTTGGTTAGGTTGTCTAACCTATGAGTGATGTCCTCAAACTTTTTCTGTTTCTTCTCTTTTTTCGCTTTTTTCCGTTGGAGATCCTCCTTTGAGTGAGAACGTTTCCTTCTTTCCGACATTTTCTGTCTTAACACCCTGTAGAAGAACTTTATGTAAAATTGTGCACAAGATGAAAAAACACGTCGTAACACGTCGGCACAACGAAACAATATGAAGATATATGAGCATCGACCCGTAAATCAAGATGGCGGACGCGGGGAATTTGAAAAACTTTGAACGCTAAACGTTGTGAATAATGTTGTATTATATTTATAGTTCAAAAGTTAATATATGAAAAAGAACAACAGAGATAGGAATACTATCCAAGAATGTAATAAGATCATCAGACTATAATTTAGAAACTTATAATAGACAAAAGATCTCAACTACGTTTAAATCTAACATAACCTATTTTTATATATGTATGTCCTTGTTTCTCTAATAATGCTCTATGGTTGATATCACTTGTATTGTATCAAAAACAGTAGTAGATTGTGTGTGTGTGTATGTATATGTATATATTATATATTTATGAAAAAAAAAAAATTGACTTGAATCAAAATAGATGTAAAAGAGCAATGAAATGAATAGTTGTGTGTAGAATTCTTTATTTCGCAAATATAAAAGCAGACGTTTCAACCGACATTTTGAAAACGCTTCGGCTGTTGAAGTTGTCACTAACCGTTTCGAAACTGACCAACAAATCAGTTTATCAATTATTTTATCATTTTATCAATCATTAAGTAATAATTCTGTATGTATTCAATTTACATATTAAACATTTTTATAATTTCGTGGACAAATTTGTTTACACACTCTATGATTATTATTGAACACGTTGTTGATGTATGTTTAGATTCTTATTAACTTATTATCACATTGAGAAGGACCGCATACTTAGAATAAAGAAATCTACACAACTATCCGTGTCATTCCTTACATTAGCTTTTCTACATCGTCTTTTTTTTTATCAAAGTTGGAGCTATACTAATCATCCAATTTTTGTTGTAAAAATGGCTTCCTTTATACAATTTTCTAAGAGCAAACAAGCTAGTGGCGTGTGACACAGCTTTTTACGATCAGCTGATTTTTACAACTAAAAATCATACTCTCCTACAAAGTCGGGACTATCTTTTTACACGCTCATCGTGTCACATGTATTAATTAATCGCTCAGTAACTATGCGACTTTTGTATTTTACAATGATAAATGGACTTTTTAATTTATCTTTACACTTCGGTTGTGTCCACAAAATTTTGTAGACACTTTGTATATATGTGTATAGCAGGATTTCTTAATAACTTAAGGCTTTCTAACAACATCATCGAATACGAATGCAAATAACTTAAAAGGATGCTAAACCGTCCTGTTTTATCAGTTGTATGAATACAGTTTCCGGAGTTTTGTCATACTTACTGCACAAATTAGAAAACAGTTCTCCAAATTAGAAGAAAATAGTTTAAAAAGTCACTGCAGAAAATAAATGTTCCTGAAACAAAAAAATTTGTCATAAAAAAATTAACTTTTTTTTTGTAGGAGGTGAAAATGCCTACGCATCCCTTGTCCCCGGGGTAGGGACAAGGGTATGTGAGACTATCCTCTAAATAAGGAGGATACACTTACTAAAACACCTCAGTGACCTAACCTGCCCCGGACCTTAAAGCAGGAGGGACCCTGTAGGAAGCCTTATGGCTATAACTTCTCCAGGGCCACTCCGTCGGTCCCCAAACAGCTCTCGCGCGCGTGATTTGGGTAGTGCTGAGAAAAAGGGCCACACCTTCTTCACCAGCACCCCTCTATGGGGACTTGTGCAATGGCTAAGCGAGACCCCCTCGCCTCACCAAGTCCCCGCCCTCCGTGACTCAAGTCAGGAGAGGAACGGGGACGATCCGCGGGAGGGAGGGTCCCCGGGAACACCTCTGGTGCACCACCCTTACAACCACGGCGCTTCATCACCATGGCCCAGGTATCAAGTGGCACGACACCCCTATTCTCCCCAGCCCCAGACTGAGGAGGGACTGATCACGTCTCTGTAAAAGAGGAGAGTTCTGCTTTGATAGTAGTGAGCAGTCTCTCCTCTGTCTTCCTCTCTATGCGCTCCGCTACAAGACGTACGCATCTCTCTTCGGCAGAGAACTCCACCTGTGGAGTCTTCTGTACGGGCTCCATCATCTTCACGTCTAGCGACGTGGAGTGTTGCGCAGATGCAGCGGGTTCTGGAACAGGCCCCCTCCCCTCTGTCTGCACCCCACACTCGCTCACTTCTTTTCTAGATGCGCCTACCAGTGAAAAACTTTTTTGGTAGGCAACATCTACCATTTTCCGCATCTTCTTGTTGCGGGAGGCCGCAATCTTGTACGCCTCTTTTGTAATCCGGAGCTTCTCCAGCGTTTTTACGCGATCGTCAAGGAGAAGTCCGGACTCCGGCGCCGACGTCAAGTCTCCGCCGGGCAGAGAGAGACGATTTTCCTGGCCACACCCTTCATGGTTATGGTCGCGTCTTTTAATATCTTGATGTAGCGGCCCTAAAGGTGCTTGGATGTTGCAGCAACTTTCAGGACCGCGTCAACGGTCTTATTGGTGCAGTCGAACAGCTCGGCCGCACTCACCACCTCGCCTATTTCGTTCAAAGATCTTAAGGCAGCTGTCTGCCTCCAGCACTCTTCTTCGAGGACCAATTCCCGTTCCTCTCGCTTGGCCGCGAGGAGCCTCTCTTTGGCCGCCGCCAACGACGTACTCGCCGGTAGTTGGCGGACGGCCCCGTTTTTCGGTTCGGCCCGAGGAGGTCGAAGAGACAGGTGTCTCGTCCACCTCTATAACGTTGGAGTCGTCGTTATCGCCGAAAGGCTGCGCCAACTCCGACACTGCCGATCGTCGGGAAGAACGAGAGCGGGAACGTTCCCGCTGCTCGCTCTTCTTCGTCTTCCTAGCAGAGGTGTCTCCCGCATCCACCCTACTAAGAGAGACCACCCCACGAACATGCGCCTGGCACCAAGTGCCAGAACGCTGGCGGTATTCGCAGTAGTGGTTTCCGCCGCCATCCCTGCGGTGCAGGTGGCGGTTGGCCCATCACTGGATAATGACGGGGAGGCACCTGAGACAATAGTGCTTCCTCGCCGAGCCCTGAGTGTCCGTTCACTCTGGGTCGGTAAGTCTTTCTCTTCCTCGTGGCTTCTGTCCATGTTGGTAGAGGTGACGGTTTGGAGTTTTCCTTCTCCTAGGACGACTTTCCACACAAGAGTAACGAGCCCGCCCTGCCCGGGTTTGAAGTCAGGGTTTTCCTTCTCTTATTTCCTTTCTTCGTTCAAGAGTTCACCGTGGGCCTTACCGAGCAAGGGAAATCCTACCTACCAGGGAGTTAACGGACTCTTTACCGGTATAGCCCAAACGGTTCATCGTTCCCCTAAGCCCCTAAGCCCGGACACCACGACAAGATGGGGGAAAGTCGTCCGAGTGATCAAGTTAACCTAATCTTATTTTTTACGTGGGAGAAATCCTTTATGGATACCCTGGCCCCGAGGGAGGACCAAGGTTATGTGGGACTCCTCTTCTCCCCGCGAGAAGGGGAGAGGTTTACCCACTAAAACCCACCACAGTGTGCTTACTCGACCCATTGCAGGGAGGGCCTCGGGACCTCTGGTTGAGAACGCGCGCGAGGCCCCCTCTTGGGCGTATAAGGAGCGTATTCGGAAGGGAGAAATTTTCCTCTCTACCTAACACGTGTCCTAACACGTGTCGCGGCAACACCACAGGACACACGCCGCGGTGTCGCTTCTTCTCGGGGTCGTGTGCGGGACAGGCTAGGGCCCCCACCCCGACCTGTCACGGACCCAGCGGCAGAATGTCCCAGGACGGACGGTACCGCCCCGGGGCTGCCACCCTCCTCTCTTCTATCACAATGTGCCCCGTCGGGGCACAGGGCTAACGAGAGCCGGCTCTCCCAACGCTCCCCGCCCCAACTCCCCCCTCCCTCTACGGAACCGCAGAGAGAGGGAGGGGGCCACCGTTACCGCTGCGGTGGTGGGCAACCTAATCCTAATCTAACCTTTTTTTCTTTTTTAACGAGGGGAAATTCTTTATGGATACCCCAGCCCCTGGGAAAGGCTGGGGTTATGTGGGATTCATTCCGACGGGGGCATACCCACTAAACTTTTTTCGATGGCCACCCGCTGGGACTTAATGGAGGAACCCCCTGGGAGCCGGTAAGGCATAACTTCTCGGAGGGTCCCTTCGTCGCCCCCCAAACCGAGACGGCTCTAATCACGGCCTTGCGGCGGATTACCTTGTTTGTGGCTGGGAGGAGGGCCATAGCTCTTTCCAGCCATCCCACTCGGAGGGCTAGTGCAATGGCAGATAAGTTTCCAAACTTACCCACCAAGTTTTTGCTCTCCTTTAAAATCTTTTATACCATAAAGACCCCCACCCAGACTAAGAGGTTTCCGAAGGTATTGGGTCTCAGGGTGCAGGTCCGGACCTGCACCCTCCAATCCCGTAACCGGCCCAAGAGCCCAAGTGCGCCTAGGCGGACTTGGAACTGCTGGGACCAGGTTTATGACTTTTTGAAGAAGCGAGGGCCAAGGCCCCCGGCTTTTTCTTTGGCATGGATTCTCGCACCGAGGACTCCCCGAACTACTGGGCGCCTTCTGCGCCTCCTCAAGCCTCAGGGAAACCACGGGCTGTCGCCTCTTAGCCCCCCTGATGAGGTTTAACACCGCGTTTCCGGAGGGGACACCTTACGGGTCTATAGAAATAGGGCTACACTAGTTCCCGCAGAGATTTCTGAGCCCGCCGCGGCGGAGGGAGGTAGGGAAGGGATGCTCCCACTGTCACTCCCAGTGCCACTAGCCGGACGAGGTGGAGGAGGAATTCCCAACCTTGCGGGGTTCGACTTCCGGACCCGCTTCTAGGAAGGGGGGCGCAACGCGCTCCTCCCATACGGTGGCCGCTCGGCTGGCCCCACTCCGCGCATAGCGGATACTTGGGCTCAGCCGAGCAATCAGAGACCTTATGGCCCCCATCTCCGCAGTGGTAGCAGACCGCGCTGCGGTCCACTTCGGTGCAGCCCGCGGCCACGTGGCCAAACTCGTGGCACCGGAAGCACTGCTGCTTCCGGACCTTGAAGGGCTCCACTGGGGGAGAGTAAATCACCTACGGTGACTTTACCTTCCGGGACAAATTTTTTCCCCGCCGCGATTGGGAGGCGGACCCACAAGGTCCCCAACGGGGAGGAGCGCACCACGCCCGCCCGCATATCGTCGCCATCGCAGCCGCTTGCCTCCGCAAGGGCCCCGACGATAGCGGGCACTTCGAGGTGCGGGTTTATGGGGGCACGTAAAGCGTACCCCCGAGTCAGGCGGAAACGCTTCCATCACTTTAGAGGCCAGGTCCCGCGCCTTCTCGGCGCTGCCCGAGCCCTGGACTTCCAAGAGGATCCCCTCGTGGCCGCCTTCTTGGGGCGGATTTCCGTGATCCCAAATACCTTGGGATCAGTGGCCGCCATGGCGCGGCGCATGGCGGCCGAGTAGCTCCGACTTCACCCGGTTGGACCGTCAGCAAGACCGCCGCCCAGGCAAGGTCACGGCCCAGCACACGCACTCGTCTCCTCGGCGGGCGCTGCCCCCGAGGGGGAGCTGCGGAGGCGGAGCCGGACGGCACGACTTCCCGGGACCCGGAGGAGCCAGCCCACCGCGGGCTGCTTTGCGGGCAGTTCGCCGGACCATACGCCCGACTACTTGAGTCCACAAGGGCTCACCCGGCGCAGGGCCAGGTGCCTAGGACGGCTTCAGGTTGCACGACCATGTCACGGGCGCGCGACGGCCCAGCGGTCGGCAGAACGTCCCGAGAGGGGGGGAAGGAGAGGCAAGCCGTTCCCGAAGGAGAGCAAGCTCCCCCTGCAGAGCGGCGAACCGCGCCTCCGATCTCTTTTCCACCTGCTCCGCAAAGCTGCGGAGCAGGTGGGGGTTGAACCAGTAAGTCGGAACTTTCGTGACCAAGTAGCCCCCGAGGGGGCTGAGTCCAGGACCAGGCCCAGACCTGGCCTTGCTTCTCCGTACCCGGGGTCGCGGTGCTTTCCAAGCGAGCTAGAAGCTCGACTTGGAGAACTTTGGCCCAGGCCAAAGGGCTTCGCGGGAGGATGGGAGAGTTGAGGTGGCTCTTCCTTCTGCCGCTTCGGGGACGGCTCTTTAGTGGAGTTTGCCCCCGACTCAGGCGCCTTCTGCGCCGACTTATGGGAGAGGTAGGGACCCGCCTTCTTTTGAGTCTGGGTACCTCTTCCGCTCTTCTTCGGTCCGTCCTCGTCCGAGGAGAGGGAGTAGCACTCCATCTCACACAGGAAGATCGTGACCCTGGCCTCAGCCTTCGGAGCAGGCTGGGGCTGCTGTACGCCGGAGAGGCCCGGGAAAGCAAGCTCCCCCCAAGGTTCCCCGTCTTCCGGCCAGAGAGACCGAACGTTCTCTTTGCGCGGCCGGCGCAAAGTGGCCGCTCTCCATGTCGTCACACTCCATGGAGGCGGCCGCCCCCTTCTAACGCCGGTGGGGCAGGGCACTCCGCGGTCGCAGGAGGGGGAGCAGTGGGACCATGTTCCCGCGCTGGTGTCTGTTTCCTTCCCCCCACGAGAGGGTGAAGGGGCACGCGCACGCCGTGCGGCGTTTCGCGCGGCCTTGCTCTGTACGGAGGCGTATTGTTTGCTTTCTACGGTGATTGCTCGGCTGCCCCTTCGCCGCGCAAAGCGGACAGTTGGGGGCAGCCGTGCATCTCAAGGCCAGGTGGTCCGTTTCCCCGCACCTGTAGCACAAGGTGCTACGGTCGCCCTTGGTGCAAACCGGGGTGGCATGTCCGAACTCTAGGCACCGGAAGCATTACAAAAGAAACAAAGCACTGGAGTGAGACTCCAACGGGCCAACGGAGAACCGAACTGGGTTACTCAGTGCTGGCCGCGGGGGAACTACCCCTGGCTTCGCGATCTTTCTCGGCTATCTCCTTGGCGAGCATAACTGCCTCGTTGAAGGAGACAACCGCATCCCACACTGTTCTGTCGGCAGCCATGCCGCGGAAGAGTACCGCTAACGACACGTCTGGTCCGACAACTTCACTCAGTGCCCTGCGCTCAATGTTCCACGCAGGACACTCGACGAGCGTGTGACGTGCCGTATCAACAGCTGCGTCACAGTGCTCGCAGGCTGGCGTTCGTGCTTTGCCAATGCAGTGCAGATGCGCACCGAAGCTTCCGTGTCCGGTGAGCAACTGCGTCGTTCTGTACGTCAACTGACCGCGGTGCGGTCGGTCCACCCACCTACGAAGGACGGGGCCCAGGGCGTACCGGACCTCCGGACCCGGTAACCGTGGATCGCACACGAGCGCGCCACTCTTGCAACATATCCTTGCGCGCCCTGCGCCGTAGCTCCGCGATATCAGGGAAGGGATCACCTGGCGGGGGATCGCGCATCTCGCGGAACACCCTACTCAAATAACGAGCCTGCAACTCGAACGGCGGAGTGCAGGCCAGCATCCCGGCAACCAACCGCCGGAGACAGTACGATACGCGCACACAAGGCGCGAGGCCACAGTCCGTTGGAGTCGGCGGAACGCGATGCAGGCCTCTTTGCAGCGGGGAAGGTCGTCAGCCCACACCGGAGCCCCATACAGGACGATGGAATTCACCACCATTGCGTACAACCGTCGCTTACGTTCGCCTGGACCGTGAAGGTTCGGCATGAGCCGTCCCAAGGAGGAGGCCACTCGCTCCCCGCGCTCCAGGACCGCCTGGAAGTAGACACGGAAGGACCACTGCCCGTCGACGAGTAGTCCTAGATACTTGATGTGCCGGCGGATGGGCACGTGGGCCCCGGCTAACTGGATGCCCTCAGGCAGCGGGTCGCGGTGGCGGCCAACAAAAGCAACCACCTCCGTTTTTTCGGGGGCGACTCTAAGACCGAGGCGCCGAATGGCACGGACGAGCACCTCGGTGCCGAGCATGGCGACGTTCACGGCCACCGCGGGTGTCCGCCCCTCCGCGACGAGGAGGGTGTCGTCCGCGTAACACACGAGGCGGCACCCCGGGGGAAGTTCCTCGCGCAAGACTTCATCGTAGGCGATGTTCCACAGAAGTGGTTGAGGACCGACCCCTGCGGAACACCGCACACTACCCGGCGATGATAAAGGCCTCCATCCTTACCAACGTACGACACCCGCCGGTCATGGAGATAATCTTCGACGATGGCGCGGACATAGTCCGGGAAAGCCCGGCACTCCATGGCCGAGAGTATGGCCTGCCAGGGAACGGAGTTGAAGGCGTTGGAAATGTCAATGCTGACAGCCACCGCCACTCCGCCCCTGGCAACGATATCCTCTGTGTACCCCCGAAAGCGCAGGACTGCGTCAACAGTCGAGCGGCCGACGCGGAAGCCAAACTGCGCGTCATCCAGGTCACACCCCGGCTCGCGCAGATGGCGATGTATTCGGCTGGCAATCAGGCGCTCCTTGCAAGAGGCGCTGGACGAGATGGGCAAAAACTTGCCCATCTCGTCCAGCAAGCAGATGGGGCGGAAGGACGACGGCTGGTCGTCCGGCTTGCCGGGCTTCCGCAGCAGGACGAGGCGGGAGCGCTTCCAAACCGCGGGAAAGCGTCCTTCCGCGAAGCAACGCGTGAAGCACTCTCGGACCTGGCGCCTGACTACGTAGTGCGCCGTGCTGAATATACGATTGGACAGCCCGTCCGGGTCGGGGACCACGGTACCGGAGCGGATATGTCGGGCAGCTCCACGAATCTCGCCATCGGTGACCTCCAGGTCCTGTAACCAGTCAGGGGGACCGGCTCGCGCGGGGCCTCGACTTCCCCTCCGGGGAAGAGGACATCCAACGCACTACTCACCACCGGAGGATCCAATATCTCCGTGAATGGAGGAGCCGACGGTCGCAGGCGATTCATGACGACAAGGTACGGCCGCCCCCACGGGTCGCGTTCTACCGAGTCCAGCAGTTCCTGCCAAGCTCGTGACTTCGCAGCGCGGATGGCATTACGCAGAGTTACACGAGCACTGCGCAAGTCCGCTTGAAGGCGGGCTACTTCCACCGCGTCCGCTCGCGGTCGGCGACGAAAGAGAACCCGGCGGCAGCGGATACACGCGCGGCGGAAGTCCGCTATGTCGTCGTTCCACCAATAGACTGGCCGGTGGCGATTTGGCCCCCGAACACGAGGCAAAGTAGCGTTGCACGTCGCGGTGACCACATGTCGGAGCCACACCGCGGCTTCCTCGGCCGAACCCAGAGGGTACGGGGACAGCTCAACCTGCGTGCGAAGGACCTCCTGGAAGAGTGCGAGGTCCATCTCGGATTGGCGCCACCGAGGAAAGAACGACGAGGTACAATCCGATTGGAAACGAGCGCCTCCTCCCAGGGAGAAAAGCACGTAACTGTGTGGTCCGACAGGGACTCGGTCTCCGATGCCACCCGCCAGTCTCGCGTCAGCCTGCGGGCCGCGGAGGTGGTTCACGTCACATCAATAACCGACGTGCCTTGAGCACGAACGCACGTCGGAGCGGAACCCACGTTGAGAGGAGCGAGGTCGAGGCCATCAGCCCACGACACCAACAGGCGGCCCCGCGGATCCCAGCGGGAACCTCCCCAGGCCGGTGACTTGGCGTTGAAGTCCCCGGCCACTACCACCATGCCAGGAAGAAAGGGGCGCACGGTTGTGCTAAGGCGGTCTAGGTAAGCCTCAAACTCCGCCCAGTCCCGGTTAGGGGAGAAATAACAGGAGAAGACGATATACGTGCCGATCTTAACCGCCGCGAAGCCCTCCCCGGCAGCAACACTGCGGCAGGGATTGGGACAGCTACGGGGGCGCCAATACACTGCGCACAAGCCGTCGGTGCTACCTGCCCAATGGGGATGATCCGGGGTCGTGTAGTGTTCAGAGAACACAGCGACACCGATCTCCTCTTCAGCACAAAACTGCAGGGCCAGGTCCTGCGCCGGCCGAGACCGTTGCAGGTTAGCCTGCACAAATCGCGCCATTACGTCGCGCTGTGGGGTCCGTCGACGTCCATCTCATCAGCCGCGGTGGACCTCCGCTCCATCTGCGGCTGGGAAACCTCCCGTGGTGGTGGGCGCGTTGCCAGCACCGAAGCCGAACACAAGCGACCGCCAATCCGGTGACCGGCATTTCGACCGAGTGCTGTACATGCGGAACACCGGGTGGGATTGCGGCACTCACGGGCCCGATGACCGGTCTCCCCGCACTTGTAGCACTCTTCACTCCTGTCAGCCAGAGCCGTGCACTGCAGGCGCGTGTGCCCGGACTGAAGACAGCGGAAACATTGCAGTCCGCGGGGTCGAAGGAGTTCGACCCGAGCCGAAGACCAGCCCAAACGAAGGCGGCCCGCCTGGGAGAGCTTATTGGCCGCGGTCAGCGGGCACCGCACCCATACTGTGGCCAATCCGCGCGTAGAGCGGAGAGGTCCCACCGTGACACTTCCCAGGTCGCAACTGGTGGCCATCGCAACGGCCTGTTGTACCTCAGGCTGCGTGACCGAATCCTCTACGCCAAACATCCGGAGTTCAGCCGTCTGTACGGGGCGTCCAACACGGACAGCGTCCCCATGTCTTTCGAGTTCGGAGCGCATCACGGCCGCCAGGGCGTCAGCTTTGGAGTGGCCGTCAGCTCCGGGAATCTCTATGACAAGACCGCCAGTCCGCGCACGTCGAGTCGTGATCTTCTCTATGCCAAGGGCGGGGAGGTCAACCTTCTGTCGAACCTGACCTGACCTAGAGCAGTCTTCAGGTCGACGGAATCGCCCACGCACGTCAAGGTGACCGCGGCCATGCGTAGCGGCCGCCGACGCGGGAAGGGGCTCGTCGGCGAGAAGACGACCGCGGCGGGTTCCCAAGTGCCGTGCGGAGTGCCGGACCCGCACCCGGGGGGCCAGCCAGTGCTCGTGTCGCGGGGCGTCCGCGGCGAGCAACATCGGCCCACGTACCTTGAGGGAGAGGGCGACTTCTCTCTCTTATGACGACCTCCGGTTCAAACATGGAGGGATGCGGACTCGCTGTGTGGTTCACCTCAGCGGCAAGGCGCGCCGCGCGCTGTCGACGACGCCGACGGCGTCGCCGTCGAGAGCCGTTGGGGAGCCTTCACCCCCGTCACTCGGCTCGGGTCGTGGAACCTCGGAAACCTCCGTGACCACGTCGCTCAGCGCACGGGCTATCGCCTCCACCGTGTCTATGGGGGACAGTCCAGTAGGGAGCCGCTGGACCGCAGGATAAGATCCTTTGGGTCTGCGGCCGCCGCGACGCGGGGCGAAGAGGCCCGGGATTGCTGGGGAGGGGCGTAGCGGCCCTCAGGTATAACCACCCGCTGTCCCTGGATAGCCGGGCGATAGGCCGGAGGAACGTCCGGCTCCGAGCCGGACCGAGGACGCGCCAAGGGAGGCCTGGTTTTCGTGGACTACGTCACGAAGTTTGGGCGCCAAGGACCGTTCCGCGCGAGGGGAGGTCTGGGTGCCCTCATGTGCAACCATGGGTGGTCGAGAGGTCTGCAGGCCATGCTTAACCTGCAAGCGTAGATGCTGCACTTCTTTCTCCAGACTCCGGAGACGGCAGCATTCAGCTTCGTGGCGAAGACGTTCCACCTCCTTCTCTAGTTCATCGATCCGCAGCTGGAGTTCCCGCTCGTGCATCTGTATGCACCATTGTCCCTATTCGAAAGGGTTAATACCGCCTTTTTGGCTCGCGTGATGCGGTCGCGCATGCGGCCCCTTAGCGCGCCCTGCAGACTATTGGCCGACTTGGTGCGTACTTCCTCGAGCTCTTTCAGCCACTCAAGAAGATCGGAGAATATCACTGTGGGTGGCTGATGCTCATAGTCCTGCATGGATCGTTCGATCTTTCGAACCTTGCGTTGGTTGGCCTTTTCGGCTTACTTAGATGGGAGAGCAGCCGGTATGAGCGGAGCGTCGGGCTCACTTTCATCCGACGACGAGGACTCAATGCGAGCGCACTTGCGCTTGCGAGCCGGTCTGGTCGCAAGCGCAGTTGTCTTGGTCGCCTTCGCGGCCAGCCGTGGCGCGGCTTTCGTGGCTACCCTGGCTGTAGCCTTCTTCGATGTCGGAAGGCGAGAGGGACCCGCCTTTGGCGAACCTCTCGTAGCCGTCGGTGGCGCGGCAGATGACGGGGCCGCAAGCCGGGCCGGCTTGAGGTAATCCTTGCGGACAGAAGTCGACGCTGCAGGACAAGGCGTCTTACTGTCATCGACCTCCATGTCAGATAAAACCACGCTCCCATCATCCGACTGGCTAAACGCCGTCCCGGGGGAGCGGAGCGAGACAAACTCTGGGTCGTCCTGAGTGCCGGTAGTATGCGAGGCCATTTCAACCATAGCCCCCCAACCACGCGCCTCTTCAAAGATGGAAGGACCTGGACGTCCGAGGAACGTTGCTCCGACAGGAGCAGAACATCAGCGGTAGCAGCATGACTCGAGGTGCCCGCTCGCAACACTTCGGTCGGCCCTTCGCAAGATGACGACATAGGGAGAGCGGGGTCAAGAACCCCCCCTACGCCGGGCGCTGTGCGTTCCGAAACGCACTGCGGCGGTAAGCTCCTCTGTATCGTCTTGGTGTCCATCATGTTGCATAATGGTGGTTTGCGATCAGAGTGGCCGTCTCCTAGGACGGTGGTCTCCCAAGACTAACGAGCCCGTCCTGCCCGGATTTTTCTGTCGGGGTTTTCCTTCCCTTAGTGCGGCTCCTCCACTGGGGTAACGAGCCCGCACGCCCGTGGACACTTAGTCTGGTGAGTCATGGAAGGCCTGTCCGGCAAGGGTAGCCCTGCCAGGAACCGAATTTCCCGCCGGCATAGCTTTTCCAATCATTCCCACACGCAAGCTCGGGTCCCATGTCAAGGGGGGAGTATCCAAACTCGCCCGAGAACCTAACCTAA
>QVOB01015298.1:0-18984 GCA_014839585.1 Pseudomyrmex concolor
CGCGAAATCCCTTTCGTTTTTTGAGACATTATAGTCTGGCGTATTATTCGCCGCTCTCGTACGGTGTATATTCGAGCAGCACAAAATTGTTTTTTTTTTCTTTTAAAATTCTAGAAAAAACTTAGGATTTCGGTCTCTAAGAGTAAACAAGACAAAAAATAAATAGAAAGATGTAAAAATTCTGCGGAGTTTTTTCCTGTAAAAATTAAATCCTTGACGGGGGTTAACTTTCGTTCGACGAAAGGTAGGCGAGTCTTTCTCGACGTTACACGATGGGCTATTGTTCGGAATCGTGTTTGCGTTGCACGTAGTATGGCGAAGCCTTGTTAGTGTTAAGTTATTATAATTTACGCACTAGAGACCGCTCGATCGCGAATAATTTCTCGACGATAAGACAAAATTATACTCGACTTCGCGCTTTTGGTTCTCCCGATAAACTGTAACTCTGTTACAAAATCGCGCGCGGTAATCTCGATCTGCGACGAGCGTCGACGAAGAACATGTGTGATTGGGTGCTCCTTCGTTTCTATACGTACAGCGCGTCGAAGAAGATTCCGATGATTCACTATATCGATGATAAACTCGAAGCTAAATTTTTTTTTTTAAGGTTTATTTTTCGATTGCCGAAAAATAAAATAGTTCGCGGATTCGTTGATTCCTTTCTTCTTTCAAAAGCAAAAGGCAAATATATATTGTATCCTGTTGAAAACAATCTTCGGATTGTCATGGAAGATTGAACGGCACAGAGCGCACTCTTTGTGTGCGCTTTATTCGATTTTCTTCTTTCGCAAATCGTCCGTAATCGAGACGGTCTGTGGCAAAGAGCAACTGTATAGCGTCCTCTTTTGAGATCGACTTTATTGGATACGTTATGTAAAATATATGTCAATGCAGTAAACTATACGGATATATACATATATGTATGTGCACATATATGAAAGATATTGTAAATACATAGATTCTGTAAAATATATTGAATTCGAACGGAAGAGAAGGAAAGAGAGAAAAATACTCTAAAGAGAGAAACATGTAAATTTTCGTGAAAATACTGAATTCGAGAAACGTTAATCGAAAAAACGGAGAAAAAGATTTAGTTGTATATAAGAAAACAAACGTGTACACTGAATTTTTAGAATATTTCAAATCCAAACACGAATTCAGTACGTTGAATATTGAAGAGATTGTCGGAAAGAAATTATTATCACTGAATATAAAAATTTTCAGTAAAAAAAAAAAAATATTAGAGAAGATACTTAGTTGCGTGAAACTTTTTAATGGAGATCTGTTTAAAAGAGATGGAGAAGAAAGAGACAGAAGTGTCATTCTCTCTGTGTGTGATCTTTTTTAGCGGACCGCCTCGATTTAGCGACGCGCCGAATCGATAATAGGTAGCTGCGACGGGTGCCCTTCCATGAGAATTCCGCAATGGCTCCGCAATCCGGGACTACCGCGCGACGATCAGAGAGAAACTGGTTTAATGCGCGCGCGTGAAAGCTTTTTCGCGAGGATGTCAGAAGAGAGCGCGAGAGATTGTGTGCGAGAGTAAAGAAGAGAGAGAAACAGAGAGAGAGAGAGAGAGAGAGAGAGAAAGAGAGGAAGATAAAGAGAGAAAGAGAGAGAGAGCGAGAGTATGTGTGCGTGTGTGTGCGTGTGTGTGTGTGCGCGCGAACGAGGACGAACAACACGTAGATAAGAGTTGTTACGAGATTGCTTTTTGTTGAATAGTTGTAAGAATTTTGTAACGATTACGCTACTAATTAGAATTATAAAAAGAACAGCAACCTACACACATACACGCATACACACACACACACACACGCATGTACACAAATTTGTAACAGATACGTGGATATATAACGGTGTGCATACAAGCAAGTCGCATTGACGTATATATGTGTATATTATCATTTGCACGCGCAAATGTAACACGCAAACACAGATAAACGTTCAGGTTTGTTCACGGATATATCGCGAGAGATTGCGAGATTGTATGCAGTTGCACATGCGATTGCAACGTTTTTCATATTGACGTCTTTGTTGTTTGTTTTTTTTTTTTCATTGATAAATAGAGACCTGATTATTCTCGGAGATGTTTTTTTAGGAAATTTCCGCGAGAAATTTCCGAAGTATAGATAATTAGCTGTAATTACACATGTTTCTCTCCACTCCCTTACTTGTGCGATCTCCCTTCTCGGTTTTTGCTTTCTAGAGAAGCTCGTCAAACGTACGTGTCCGCGGTTTGTCTCTTGCGCGTATTTCCTGCGCGTACTTCTCTATCTCTATTTTGCCATACATTTACGTTTATTACATATGCCAAAAGAGACAGGGACCGGGAGCTTCTTTGACGTCCTCCGTCGCGACGCCATCGCGTCGCCGGACGTCGATGTCGATCGATGTTAAACACGCGCGTCGCGCGCCGAGCCTAACGATGATGTTGATAATGACGACGACGACGATGATCCGTCGCCTGCACTTGAACGTGTCTCGACTACTCGACGTGTTGAGTGAAGGACCGTATTTATAGTCGGCCCTCGAACGATGTCTCAAGGGTGATTGTATGGCGTATGATATACGTACGATCACACAATGGACCTAAATCGAGCCGGTGATATGTCCATACTGTCGCAGAATAATACACGTCTTGAATACATATATATATATATATATATATATATACACATCGCACTCCGGATGGTTTAAAAGACACTTTGAAAGTTTCTCTCCCTTCACAAATTGGTAGAACAATTTTATCCCTGTGAACATATAATCGGAAGGCAAATAGGATCTAACTATACTTCGACAAGTTCAAATAAGTTACGATTCAGTAGGGAGTGAACAAATAAAATAGAATAAATTTTCTTCTTTTAGTTTAATTGCATTGTATTTAATATAAATTTCGTTTTAAAATAAATAATATTTAAATAATATAATATTTAAATATTAATATATAAATTATATGTATAAATATTTAAATAACAATATTCAATAATATTATTATTTAATATTTAATAATAATATTTGAAACAAAAAGTGACTTACTAGTGGGATAGTTGTGTCGATAATTCTAGCGGCTCATTTCTATAGAGTCTCGGTTTTTTCTCTATTGAAAACGAGGGGATTTAACCTTTTATCCAACGAATTACACGTGTAAACTCATTCGACGGCTTATTCTCTCGCGACTTTTTGCGTTCCATTTTTTCTGAATAAAAATAAATTTAAGAAACTAGAATCGTTTTCGACAATGATTACCTACGAGTTTTTTTTATCTCAATTTACTTCAAGGTGCTCGGTTTTGACGGAAGCAAATTGTTGAACCGACATTTGTTTTGCCTAATTTTTTTTTTTTTTTTTTTTTTTTAAAAAAAACGAACGTCACACGAAGAATTTTCCTTCCCTTTTACGTCGACCGTGATTATAACGAAGAAGCATATCTCGTTGATATTACGACGCGTTGAAACGCGTTCTCGTGCGTATACCACCTCGTATATCACTTTAATAATACATAGTTGATTATATATCGCTGTACCGCGATTATTAAGCGTGCTTTACCTCGCTTCATCTTAGGTAATTATCGCCATTGTCGTCGTAAACGATAGATACGTTTTTGTGCCGTAAATTCGGAGTCTCACGAAGAGGTTCGTCATTGAGTCTGTACCGACGTGATTCGATCGACAGACTGTCTCCGGAATCGAGATGTCATGGTGATCAGGATGATTCTTGTCTAGAAAAGAGAAGAACAAGAACGAGTTTTCCAATGAAAAAGGCTTACAACGTCGTTGCACCTCGTCGACGCTTGCGCATCGGCTTGATTCAAAATCGTTACATTGAAATCGTTTCCCCTCAAAAAAAAAAAAGAAAAAAACGATCAAAACGAAAGTCGATTCACCG
Organism: Pseudomyrmex concolor; assembly: GCA_014839585.1. Taxonomy (NCBI): domain Eukaryota; kingdom Metazoa; phylum Arthropoda; class Insecta; order Hymenoptera; family Formicidae; genus Pseudomyrmex; species Pseudomyrmex concolor. The sequence goes on from QVOB01015298.1 coordinate 3,889, forward strand.
AATATTCAAGCTACCGCACGTGGCTCTCGTGCTTCGCCTACACGTACTTTTCGAAAATTCGGATTGGCAAGCAACGAAGTGCAACAATGAGCTGCAATAGCTTTAACGTAGCGCGCACAGCTCGTCGTAGTTCGCGGCTTCAACAGACTCGCTGCTAACATCTCTCTCCGGTGAATCGACTTCGAATTCGATCGTTCGCGGGAGCACGTGATGAATTTTTTGATCCACGAGTAAGTGCCGAAAAAAAAAATCGAGCGGCCTAATGGGCACGCGATGTCGAGAAATCCATTCAAACATTAAATACCCCGGCTGCATGCGTCTCGATTCCTCGAGAGTTTGACGAGAGTCGATCGTTTCGACGCGCGCGTATGAGAGATCTCTCGACTACACGACACGTCTGTATAACGAACAGCCGCGAATTACGACGAGCCTATATGTGTGTACGCGCCATATGTAAATCTATGTTGCGTGCGTATGCGCTCTTTTTTTTTGTGATAATATTACGCGTGCGGTATGTACAATAACAGATTGTGCTCGTCAATCCGCGGGCTGAAAACAAAAACAAAATAAATAAAAAAAAAACATTAACACGACGAGCACGGACGAAGCACGGGACCCCGGCGAGTCACCTTTTTTACGAGAAAACTTTGTTTATTAAATGATGCCGTAAAACAAAAAATCATAGCGTGTAACGTGTTTATTAATAATCGTTATTATTATGCGTATAAGAGAAAAGAAAGCATTCCTAAGTGTAAAGATGTATATAAGATTTTCTATATTCAGATATTATTATATTCCGATATATAAAAAGATGTAAAACACATTACGCATTATTATTGTTATTATTATTATTACTATTATTAGTGGGAGAAAAAAATAATCTAGTCGGAAGTGGCATTTTTTGCGGGCATATCCCTCAAGTTTTAACGAAAAAAAATTATTACGAAAATATAAAAGAGCAAACAGTCTCTAATACGCTACTTTCTAAATTACTTGTTATATTATATATCAGATTGATCGGTCGATTAAACGCGTAGTATATACCTCCAATTAGGAGAGGAGTACGCAGACACTCCAAAAATAGTTAGACAAAGATTATATAAAAAAAAAAAAAAATAGAATAGAACATATTATGTATCAAATATGAACAACACACACACACACACACACAAACGTCCACGCATCGACACTTTAACACCAATTAGGTTTGTTCTACAATAAGTCGTTGTCGGATGTCGTTGTCTACTTTTATGTTGAGCCGCCTGTCATTTTTAATCATTTAATTTGACCAATAGACCGACCTATTTCATAAAAGTACGAGTTCCGTAATATTAGCTACTGTCTAGTGACTATATGTTACGGATTCTACGTGAAATCAATAACATGTTTTCTCTAGACAGTTGCTAATATTACAAGACTTGTAGTTTTATAAAATGGATATTCTATATATAACGACTCGTAAGAATAAGAATAATAAGAAAATTGCAATAAAGTGTTCTAACGTTAAATAATCATACGGCGAATTAAATAATTCATATACGGCGAAGAGCACGGTAAAGTTCAATCCATCCATCTTCTCCCGTTGCCGCGCAAGAAATAAATCAGAAATGTCAAAAGTCTCACACACGTGTTTTTGCTGTTATATGTAGATCTTTGCGACTAAGTAGGTAGATTGTGTATATATGTACAAGGTGTTTTCTCTCGATTTCCGGATCCTCGACTAACGTGGGAGGTCGATTGCTCTTCAACGAGAACGCCGAGATCGCCAAACGTAGATTTTAGAGGATTTTAACGAAAGTTAAAGAGAAGAAAGTCTCTCTCTCTCGGGTCATTCGTGCTTTGTTAAAAAAAAACAAATTTAAAAAAAGAAAAGGCAAGACAAGTAGAAAAAAAAATATTATACATTGAATAAACGCCCGTGCAGTAAAAATCTTCGATTCAACAAAACGTTACGTCGGGGAAACCGTTAGCTACCGATTGAGAACTTCCTTCAAAGACAAATCGACCGACAAACTCTCGCCGAAGCATCCGCAATTCAGCGGAAATCGCCCGGGACATTCTGTATATAGATATAATAGATTCAAATCCAATAGAGAGAATCTCTTGTCGAGAGCGAGACAGAAGTGCTGTAAAATCGAGCTTCGAAAATAATGACGAAATTAAATGAGATATATAAATCGAAACGAATAAGCGAAACTAAAAGAGCAATTTACTAAAAGGAGCGAAGTGAAGATATATATACGTAAAGCGTAAAACAACGGTATTCTCTTAGTTTTTTGGGGCCAATTGGAGGTGTGACGAGAGAAGAAGACGTACACGAGCACGTGTCACGGTGCAATTTTTTTTTTTTTTTTTGTAGGAGTATTTCGGAACAACTGTTTGCCGAGATTGTTGCGTTTCTTTATTATTTTCGTCATTGTGCAAAAAAAAGAACAACGAGCAAAAAACCCAACAATTTCGAGAAGAAAAATTAATTCATGTATGTCGATTTTTTCTCTCGAGTAATTTACTCAACATCTTATTGTTGCAAGGAAAGAAACTTCAAGCTTAAAGTCAAGTTTCTTTTCTCGAGACGCACCGTGTCAATAAAATATATATGTATATCGAGATTAAGAATTTTCTCTCTTATTGCGCGAGGTTGATAAAGGAGGGCGATCGAGAGCAGATGCACACACCATATATAGACGTTACGTACACATGTATCGCACGCATTATCTGAGAACAAAATAAATGAAAACACACATCACATATACGACGCATTATCGCGATCGCAACAGTATAACCGAAGTACAAGAGAATACATGGACCTCGAGTGATATTATCGCTTTGTTGACGTGACGCAATACGATCTCAACGATTATATCGAATCCGATGCCGCTCTATATCGGAGAGTTTTTGCGCTACTTGAGGATATATATAAGGTAAACGCCGAGAGAACAGCGAACTGTCGCGGCGACGCACTCTTCTTATCGTCGCGTTACAATGATTATATCATCCTAACTATCGCGTTATATACAGAAGAAAAGCAAGAAAAATATATTTATCGTTGTAAATAAGAATAATTCTTGATAATTGTATTGTAATTAATTAGAAATCTTGCGTTATCATTCGCATTGGGTCGTATCGGCAGAAAAAAAAAAAAGACTAATATTTCGCTTTTAGCGGAAAATATAGAAGCGACTATACGTATATATATACATGTACTTCACTTTTCAATTAACGAGTAATAAATTAAAAGAAGTCGACTTTGTAATTAACTTCATTTTATTTGTACGACCCATTGTGATTTAACGCGACGCCAGCGTTTAGCGTATTCCAAAAAAAACAAACACGTTATTGCAAAAGGTCTCCATTATCAGCGTGTGATATAATTTTAAAAACATTTCCCAAATGATATCCAGCCCGAAGCGTCGTTCAACAAAAGCGTGCTGCGCATTGCGCCGCTGTGTAAAAAAAAAAAAAAAAAAAAAAAAAAAATCCTAAATTCTCTTCGCACAAATAAACAAAGTTAATGACGACAAAGTAGAGTAACTTACGACGGACCACATATCAATGAATCATATCAGCAACTTAAAAAAAAAAAAAAAAAGAAAAGAGAAAAACGGAAATATCTTCGATTGTGAGCCCGAAGCGAGAGAGAATGAAAGAGAGAAAGAGAGAGAGCGAGAGCCAGAGAGAGTGTGAGTGAAAGAAAGAGTGAGAGTGAGAGAGACAGAGAGAGAGAGAGAAAGAGAGAGAGAGAAAGAGAGAGAATGCAACGAGTTCTCCTGTACAAATACATCGCCGACTGTGAGCGGTCGTTCTTGCTGCGCTGATTTCACTTTTTGTGTTTGTCGCGAGGAAAATTCGTACTTTATTATCAATTACGCCCTTTCGTGTAGATGTACAAACAGAATTTCGAGAGAATAAAACGTAGATCTGTAAGAAAGATGCCGTAGATACTTCTTTACACGAGATTTATTTTTTTTAAATACGGAGTTGTGTGTGTTTTAACAATGTGAAAACAATTTTTTAAACCTTAGAGAATTCGTGCTTTTTGACTGTTGAGACTTTTTATCGTCCACATATCACGAGATACCAATTCACTTGTAAGGTACAAATCAAGTTGCAGCAACTTAGAGAATAATCCGGAAGTACGAATTCACCTGCGACGCACGTTACGTTTTAGGCTTAAGCTTGTTGTGTAAGCGATCATTTGTTGACGCCACTTGTGTTTTAATCTCTGTTTAAAATTGCGCGACGAAACGCATATGATAACATACAACAACACTTTATCGCAAACTATTGCTTCCCACGATGCAAAAAAATAAAAAAATAAAAAAAAAACAAATGCTGAGATATGTACGAAGTATAATAAAACAGAAATAAAATATATTAACGATGTAGGTACATGTGTGAGATGTAAACGCGAGCAGAGAGGAAAGTGACAAATGTAAAATAAATCTCGAATGCATTTTAAGCGAGCGAATTATTCGACGAAACTTTTTGCGAATGGAAGTGCTGAGCTGAATGACAGTCGCGATTGATGTATATTTTAAGTGATATGTACACACAACCTATTAGTTCTATAATCAACCTATTGGTTCTGTAATTTTGTAGAATCTAATTTCTTTCAAAATTAAAAAAACGAGAGAGCGAGATTACAATATTTTCAAATTATCGACCAAAACTTTTGCTTGAAAATAACTTCGAAAACTTGAGATTATATTATTTCATTTCGACGTTGTTCTTAATTTCCTCTCTGCGTCGTATATCGTATGTGCTACGTCGTCATTGAGATCAGAATCTCGAAAGGTTTTTTTACAACCGCGAAAAGCTGATGACACATACACAGGCTTGAAAAAGAAAAAGAATAAGAGTTCGGGTTGGAAAAGTTCTTTGACGCGATTAAAAAAAAAAAAAACGCCACGAAGCGAAGGAGAAAATCGCGCGTTTTTTCACTCTCTATACACGCTAAATACACACACGTTCCCACACACAATATTATTGCGAGAGTGCACGTAGAGAATGGCGCAAAAGAGTGTCTAATTATCTATTTAAATAAGCGACCAATACACGCTGGTATAAATAGGCTTGTTATTGTGACGAATTTGCTCATCCATTATCAACCGAAGAATCGTTAATCAGCTACGAATCTGTACTCGTGAGAATTAAACGATCTTGATTTAGGGCAATGCAATTGGTTTTTTATTTTCATTGGATCATCCTTGCAAATTTATATTGCCTTTGTCCTTTCCACTCTCGTCCCGCAGTAAATATTCCCCGGAAAAACTTCTCATGTGTGTGTGTTATAACATTCTTATTTTACAACATTAACATTCTTATTTTCAGTCAGAGATATTTATTTTAAATTATAAATTTATATACACGTATGTGATATTGAAATGAAAGAACTTTTTGTAAGAAACAACTAAAACAACTATAGATATTATCTTAAAGAACGCAATAAAAAGAACGAGGCTCATAGGCTCATTTTTAGGATAAAAATATCTCTCATGATTTTTTATTATTATAATAATTATATTATTGTGTATATATTATTATGTAAAGCAAACTTACTTATCTTTTTTTTTTTTTTAGAGAAAATGCAACAATTCGACTATTCTATTCTTGTCACCCATTAAATTCTTTTTTTCTTTTTTTCTTAATTTACGGTATATCCAGTGTTTTCTGTATCTCCAGCGGGATGTAACATGGAAAATAAGATAAAAATCGTATATTCCGGTGAGTATATCCGTGACACTTGACTACGATACCCTACGACGAGAGGATATCTCGTTTCGCGGTAGGAGTGGCGACAAGAGCAAACACAACGGGACCAATCGCCGAGGAAGGGTGGTCCAGCCGATGTTTGTCTTCTTGACCCACCTTCACCCCCGCTTCACGGGGATGCTGAGGAATCGCGCGGAAGAGCCTAAACGTCGCGTACATCCGCGGCCAATCGAACCGAACCAAGCCGGAAGAAACAAAGTACCCGGCACCGACGAGCGATTAGATCGCTCCGGTCTCTTTTCGCGCAGTTTCGAATTAACAATCGTCAAGAACTCGCGCGCGCGAAAGCGCCCACGTGCCGCCGCGATATACAGTATATCTTGGCTCCATATAGTTTTCTCTTGAGACCTGAACAAGTCCGGGGTTCAATCCAGTAATTAAAATTTTATATCGCATACATACGTATGCGAGATTCGATCGGCGAATAATGAGCAATATAAAAATGTAATTTTTATAAATAATATATTTTTTAACAATCGATAACATTCCTGTTGCTTTTATGTATATAATCTACCTGTCAATTTTCAACATCAATTTCAGAAACTGATATCGGCATTGTCTCGAGAAAAATTGCAAATCGTGATGCGACTATTCGCGTGACTTCGAAATAGTCTTCGAAACGTTAATAAAAAATAAACGAGTGTACAAGCAAAATAATATAACGCGAAAAAGTGCTTTTCTCTCTTAAAAAAAAAAGATATGTACGTGAGATATACATCAATGTGGACGGCGGAATAAAAAAAAGGACAGAGAGATCGATTAGAATTCGCTTTGCACGCGACACTATGCTCCGCGGCAAGAGCAAGAACAGATCGGAGAACAGCGAGAGTAATGAGGAAACGGACGGCAAACAACGTAGACCGAAATGCGCCCGTTGTAGGAATCACGGCCTGATCTCCTGGCTGCGCGGCCACAAACGAGAGTGTCATTATCGGGAATGTCTGTGCCCGAAGTGTTCGCTAATTGCCGAACGGCAGCGAGTGATGGCCGCACAGGTGAGCCGCAAGTTTTTCTATTCAAAACCTGTAATAGTCTTAATAACTGCAACTCTCTCTCTTTTTCTTTCTCTATCTTGTGTAAATCCTCGTATTAAAAAAAAAAAAAAACGCAATAATTTTACAGTAGCGCGAATTGCGCGTAATTTTACGTGACGGATAATCGGATTATCATTCACACGTTGATTCGAAATAATAATCAAAAATGCAATATTTGCAGACACGGGGTAAATGTCACGCGCGAAGCTCGCGCACTTTTTTCACATCAATATTAATTTAGTACACGCGAGTTTGTATCTTTGCTCTTTGACCGTAACGCGGAGAAAATGTGAAAGAAAAATGTCAATTGGCCTCACGCGTGGTTAAGCATAATTAATGCGCTTGCGATAGTTTTTTATTTCGCGCTTTTATTCACCCTCGGTATTTAAAGGAACGCTCGATTGGACGCGGCTTGTTGTCGCCGCGTATTCTCTGATGAAGGGAGCGCGCGTACAAAGTTTCTCTTTTTTTTTTTTTTTTTTGTATAAAAATAAGGATAAAAAACGACGCTGCGATTAAATAAGTCATTTATCGAAGACACGTCGCGAAACAACGCAAAGAAAACAGAAAGAAGGTGTACAAACACACCTGAAAGTTTGTTTTGATATTTCTATAAATCACACGAAGTTTTCCTAGCAATGCGATGTCTGTCAAGTTTTTTTATATTAAAAATTTTTATATTCCAAACGAAGAGCGTAAAAGTGATTGATTTAATTCTAACGGACATATATAAAATGCTACTGTGTTGAAATTTTTATTGTTCTTCCGACGGTCATCAAATTACGCGCGTCGCTCTCGCACACAATATTGCGCAATACTTTAATTGGATAAAAAAAAAAAAAAGAACGTGATTTTGGGACTGCGCTTTTCTTGTGGTCGCAAATAAATTGCGAATGAATAACGAATCGGAAACGAGACATCAGTCACTCGACTGCGGGCAATGTGTCATCATCAGCGCCCGCGTTATACGCATAATGCATTCAGTGCGCGAGAATAGTATAGCGCCCCCGGTCCGTTCTCTCGGAGAGGAAGACGGTAACACAACAGGGGTGAGATAAATTAAATCCATTAACGCTCGGTGTAGCGTTTCATTTCTGTTTGCATAGGCATTATGACACTCGATACTTTGTTTGCGGCGACTTTCGATGCGGCGATGAGCGCGCGCGGGCGATGTTAACGCTCATCCGGCAATGTAATCGTCGGGTGCATCATCGCGGGTGCATTCTCCGCGCGGCTTCGTCGCGGAAACTTCTGCGCGGTCGAGCGAAAATTCGCATAATCCGCGGTGATTAACAAAGAGAGCGGGCAGTATCACTCGGAAGTATTGTCGGAATTACACCGGCACGCGGTTTGCAAACGACCACGCTTTTAGGTAATTACTGGATACCGGTAAAATTTACGATGAGAAAAAAAAGAGAAGAGATCAAATTCTTTGTTCTCTTCAATGAGTTTGTTCTCTCTCCTTGTCTTCTTATTTTGATAAGAAAAATTCGTGGGAATGTTACGTATACAAATTCTTTTTTTTTTTTTTTTCAATAAAAAACATACCAAAAATCCTACTATATCTATTTGTATTTAAATCACATAAAATAAATAAACTTGTTGCTTTATTTTTATTTCTAATATTTTTTTAAGTTGCACCTATTGTTTTAAAAATATCCGTACTATTGAAAAAAAAAATCATATTTGTATGCGATACATTGGGAAGCATTTCTGTGAGCAAAAGACTTTGTAGCGAATGCTATTGTAGCAAAAGTCAGAAAGGGAACACGTGGGGCGATATATTGACCCGTGTCGAGTGAAATCGGATAGTTATCGCTTTCGGGTGATCGAACGAGATTGAAGAGAAAATGGGATGAGGAAATGGTCGGCCGGATAGATTCTGTCTCAGCATCAGCAATGTAAAAGATTGTTGCGGGTGGTCCGGCTTGGAATAACATTCGCGGCAAATGTATGCGCCCATACATATAAGCGACAGGTCCATTTATAAGTCGAGTCGCAGTCATGATCAATCACGATTCGATTGCCGCGCGCCACTATGTACGAAGCTCTTTTATATGCGACATATGTGTATGTTTCGCCATATTAATTATAGCAATAGAACCGCAAATCGATAATCGAAGAACCGTATTTTTATCACTCGCACGTGATTTTGTTTTGCTTATTCGACTTCATTATCAGAAGAAGAGAAAACTTTTTGGCGAAACAACAAGTTTTATTACGCATTTTTTATTTAAAAATTAAATCTTTTACTGCATTTTTAAGAAAAATAATCGTAACTCTAAAACAATATGGCAAAAGGATTAAAAAATTTTGTTATTGTAACAGAGAGATTAAAATTCTGTTTCGTTTTGGTAAAAAAAAAGGTTGCTCTGAAAAGACAACAGGCGGCTGAAGACGCCATTGCTCTTAAAATGGCGAAGGTAGCGACCGGACAGAAGCTCGACCGACTTCCTCCCGGAAAGATTTTCGGGATGTCCGTGACGGAACCGAAATCGACGGTGGAGCAGACTGAGGATGCGAAAAAGATCGACGAAATCTCGGAGGACCCGAAAGATCTTCCGCACTTGACGACTGTCAACAGCATTTTGCCTTCTCGTCTTCAAAACTGTTCTGTATGAGACGGTTCTGTTATGTATGAAATAAGAACAAGATTTTTAAAAAAGCGAAATTAAAAATACAATATTTTATAATATTCTAATATAAATATTATATATTTTTAATATTAAAAAGTACATTTATCTCATACGCACTAACAAAAATATCTTCATATTCCTTGTTCCATTCTCAGGACAGTTCGGATAGCTGTTCAAGATCCAGAAGTCTTCTGTTCGACGCGAATAAGATGGACACTTCCAAGGAAGTCGCTCCTTCCGTCTCGCAAACTTCCGTGGAAACCCTAGCTCGTCTTTTTCCGAACACGAAGCTATCGGTTCTCCAACTGGTGTTACAACGTTGCGGCCAGGATCTGTTGAAGGCGATCGAGTACTTCGCGAGCGACAGTCTGGGTATCGTCGAGCCGACCAGCATCGGTCACACATCGGCCTCGGCCTTTCGACCGCCGCAAACGATCGCCGACAACGCCGTCGGAGAGCAACAGCCGCAACAGCAGCAACCGGTTTCCGGCCCGATGTTGGCACCGATCTACACCAGCCTGTCCAGGAACGTTTACGGGGACGCAGGCTACTATCTGCTGAACATCGTGCCAACCGAGCAATTCGCCAAGAGTGCCGATCTGCCACTAGCGAAAACCACGACCGATCAGGATCCCATTGCTTTAAATTTTCGTTACAATAATTATTTTAATCCCGGGGTGCAGCAGCAATTGAGGGATGCGCACGTGTGCGCTCAGGTGGCGGCAGATCGGCTGTCGGCCGCCAGATCGGCGGGCATCCTTCATCATCTGCCGCCCGCGGTGTTACCGAACATACCCTGCGTGCAGCCAAATTGCGCGCAATGTAACTACAAGTTCGCGTGAACAGCTTCCTCGAGATGTGACAGCTAACTGCGCAGGTCATCTGTCTTTGGAAGAGATAAATTGAAAATAATATAAAAAGGTAGTCTCTTAAATTATATAAATCGCGTAATATTAAGTTGAAAACATTAGTTGCAAACCTGGAAAAAAATAATGACTTGAGATGTATCCAATTATTATTACAATTAAAATACAATCGGAATTACGTTTTATCACGTAAGAAGATCATCGCTGAAGATAGAAAAAATGAAAAGAGAATCTTTCTCTCTCTCTCACACACACACACACTCTCTGCGCTAAAATATAAAAAATTTATCTCCTTTCGATATTTGTGTAGTTACATTGTTACGATTTTATGTTTATGTATATTAATATATATGTATATATCATATATAAACGTTTTAACCTGAGCTTCAATGTTGAAAACAGAAGAGAAATGTAGTTTATTCAAGTATATAAGAAAAACACACGCGATAATTGAAAAGAAACGCACACATCGTCGATTGTCCGACCGTCCTTCTCTTCTCTTTGCGAACGCTATACAGTTACATATACGTGTACTCGGAATCGCGGCTGAGATACGATCGAGAGGTAAATCCGTCGTATTTGTCGAAGTAATAGGGCGGCGGTAATCTAGTTAGCAATATTCGATCCTTACCTCCGTATGTACAAACAGCACGGGGAGAGGGTCAATCGTACGCGAAGGCGCGCCGCGAGCGATTTACTTTGGCTTTTAGTTTTAGGGAGCAGAGAGAAAACACGGGGTGGGCGCGCGAAGACGGTTCGTGCCGCATCCTCAATCTCCCCCGTTGGATCATCGCGTTTCTTTTCTTCCCCCGGGAGGATTCGCGACGTTCGCATCTCGAATTACAAAGCAGGCGCGAAGAAACTCAACACCGTCTCATCGACCGTCGTCGAAATGTAATTCTTCGCCCCGAGGGATCGGAGGGAATTTTTTATCGCGGTTTACAGTTTCTTGTTTCTCTTTTCTTCTTTTTTTTTTTTCTTTTTTAGCAGTAGCTTTTTATATTCCAGACCCTTCGCATATAAAACGGAAATAAAACTTCCATATATTTAGCGCTAATTTTTATAAAAGCGATTCTGAAAATAAAACAAAATTTTAATAATAATCTCGCTCGCGACGAGAGCTACACCTCGCAGACTAAATTTGACTGTGCACACACACATAATTAATCGATCATTCTAGAAATAACCAACATTCCTACGCACCGTCGAGCTAATTATATAAAAATTTTTATTTTGCAAAAATAGATTCGTGTTGAAACGTAAAGTGCATAAAAAATATTTATTCGTGTAGCAGAGTTTATCTCGTTCTTCACTAACGTCACGTCTCTCGCTGAGTACGTACATACGTACTCAGGACAGATCGATTATCCACGAGGATCACACAACACATGTTCATACGCTGAAATAAATCTTGTGTGTTTCTCTGTTGAGTTTCTGAATGTTTTATTAATTGTTATTCGTTATAATAGGCACATCAGTTCGCTCGAATTGTAATCGATATTATGAAAGGTTTATTCGTCACAGCTGAATACGCGCTGAATCATGAATAATGAATCTCAAGATAAAGCGGCGGGCGAGTAAGCCGGCTGTAAACAATAAAAGAGAACGGAGATTCGCTATTAAATTACAGTCTAAAAAATCTATTAAGTTTGAAAAAACAGATGGTCTTTTTTTTCTCGTTAAGTAATAATAGTCGTCATTATCACTGACGGATAATGATGATGTAACATCTTTCTTTCTCTCTGTAATTTAAACGCGTCGATTAAACTCAACGCGATTTTCTGTTGACAATATTCATTTTTGCAATGACATTGACAATATTCATTTTTGCAATGATATTGCAGATACATACATATACATATTATATATATATATACATAGATAGTGTATAGCTATCCTTAAACATCCATATGTACAACGCTCGCTTTCATTCTTTCATTTTCTCTCATTCTCTCTTTCGTTCTTTCAGTTTTTTTTTTATGAAAATATCTAGAAAATACACACTTAGAACACATATATGCCAGTTCGTGTCGTGTGAGAACTTCAGAAACGAAGATGCGGCTTATTCTTGATCATATGCCTGCAAAGAGAATTGATTCCGACATAGAAACATTAGTGCGTGATATATAAATATGTAATTAAGAAAATAATATTATATAAACAATAAGACTAATGGAGGAAATAGAATTAAACTTTAATTAGTAAGCAGAGAGAATTGAATATCTCAGTTGAAAAGATGAAAGAAAAACAGACATGAGAGAATTATATTATACAAAACACGCCTGTATGTGTACATCTGTTTAGCAATTAAAGTAACAAAACGCTTACTTATCCAAGTGTTCCCAGAATATCATTAACGCCGCTCTGTCTAAATGCCTCTTTGTTCGGCTAAGCTCGATCACCGTGACCGCCCAACGTGCCACGTTTGCATCCAACCTCATTTCGTCGTACTTCAAGTGAAACGCACAAACTGCGAGGAAAAAACAGAGAACAACGATCTTAATTTCGAAATATCAGATCGCAAAATACAAAGTTTATAGGCAAATAGATTTCTCATTGATGAGAAAAATTAACACTAGTGTGACTGAAAAAATAATGTACTTTTTGAAAAAATCTCCACCGGGTTGCCATCGAATGGCCAGCCTTTGAATTGCCACGCTGGTCCCATGACGAACACGGCGACGACTCTTTCCCAATCGGCGTTTGTCAGTTTCTGCGGATTATCGACCACCCGGTAAGGTACAGTTAGGCCGCCTTCCTTCCGACGTTGAAGAAGAACTTCGTTCTCTCGCTTGCAGCCCTGCGCCCGTTTCTCCTCGTTGCTGATGTACTTCAAGTCCTGTAGGATATCTTTTGCATTGTACATGGTGATGAGAGACGTGTTGGCACTCGGAATAATGATGATGGGCGTCCGGCTGGGTCGCTTGTTTTGTGCCGCTTGCTGAGGCGTCAACTTAGCAGCGGAAGTCGGCAGCAGGCCGGAAGTCGGCGCGACGGACGGATTGACGGGTGGTTTTCTAACAGCGGGATTTGTTCCCTCGGTCACGGATTTCAGCGTCATGCCGTGATACGTGCCCATGGTATCAATCTTGAAGCCCTCGGTCTCTTCCCGTTGTCGGATGAAACGTTCCTGATCGTAACGATTATAAACTGCCGGTTGCGGTAATGGACGTATGGGTGTCGATCGTGGCGTCACCATCGGAGTTGGTGCAGCAGGACCTTTTTGCCGACCCTCTTCGCGCGCTTTGATACTCTGCAAGATCGCAAAGATGTTCTTGGCGAAGATCTTGCCGCTACTTTGCAAGATAGTGGCGCGCGTTCGCCACTGACGCTCACGTGACACGATGTCCTTCGTGTCGTCTACGTCCATGTCGAGAATCACGCGCAGATCAGAGCCCATCCCGATGTCGTCGTTCTCCTTGATAGTGGTACGTTTTTTCGCCAGACGTTTTGCTTTGATGGCGGCGATTTTTTCCACCGACATCGCTTCCGAGAGCGACTTGATATTGTCAACGGTAACAGAAGCTTCTTTGGGAGCATCCAGACGTGCCGCTAGTTGCTCTTTCACCTTCTGCACGTGGGTCTCTTCAAAGCGAGGTTTTTTCGACGAACCGCTGTCCAGGCCATCCTCAGCCGCGCGTTTTACCTGCGTCGGGATTTCCAATGGTGCTGACTTGTCTATGGCGGCTGACGTGGAAGTTTCGCCATTGAGATAGGCCAGCAAGTCTTTTCTGTCAGGCCGGCGTACCACGGGAATGTTCTCCGCCGCCGCTTGTCGTACATATACCGGATGTGTGAGCTGAACATGTTTGAGCAAGAAGAGGAGGCACTCGAGTGTGTAGTATTCCTTAGGTGTACCTTCCTTTCCCGATCTAAAAAAGAAACAGAGACATGTTTTTGACTTTCAGAGAAAAAACAAGACAATTCTGTTTATTGTCAAACTTTCATGTCCTTTTCTGCACAAAATATGCAATTTTCATATAGACATATGCACACACATAGAGTAGACATGTACACACATTAATTTTAACCTCTTGAGAAAATATTAAAAGACCAATTCAAGTATGACACAGGTTGGTTCTAACTTTTAATACAAATGAGAAGACAGAAACATATACAAAGAAACACTATTCTTATAATTTAACTTTAGAATACACTTTGAATTATTTTACAGACATTCAAATAAAAGAAAGATGACTTAGAAGACTGTCTTGAATGAGAGACAACGTTATCAGAAAATAATTTAAGAACCAGTTTAAAAATTATAAGAAATTAAAAAGAAGTAAAAGCACACATTCTGTGATAGTTCAGACTCATTCTTTCATACATTTTAATAACTTGAGAAGACACTTTGCCACTTGCAAAAACCACATTTGAAAAAAACACAAATCTTAATGAAACATATTTCTATGAGACCTTGTTTCTAGCATTCTGTCATCTCATTTGTCTCATCATCGCCTCGACGCTAATTACCGCAATGAACATTTATTATTTCATCCAATTTTATATATTATTTATCTCCGTCTCTCCTCTTTCTCTATCTCGCACACTTCCATTGCTTTTTCTCTTTAAAGATGGAAGCAGATTGTCGTTGCACAAAAACACATTTTTCAGCAAGTTGAACGAGCACTCACCCGTAGGTTAGATAATTGGTTTTCACATTCTTCGGCCAGGAAAACTCGCCAAATATAATCTGATTCTCGCGTTCGATTATCTCTTTTTTATTGACGTTGTACTGCCGCAGCAGACTCAACGGATCCGCCATGATTGCGAACTGATGTATTCCAA
>QVOB01015302.1:0-18327 GCA_014839585.1 Pseudomyrmex concolor
CATCTTCGAACGGATGACATAATGCATCGCTCGTTTGAAAACTGTGACGTGCCCCGATTATAAACATCGAATACTTCTTTCTCTCGCTGGAGATACATTTTATTTCATTTCATTTTTTGTTTTTACTTTTCAGTGACATATTTTTTTTCCGTAATCGTGTTATAGATACCTTTGTGCTTTAATAAAAAGATTCTAACATTATTAAATAATTTTGTATAGTGTAGTAGAGGATTTCATTTTTTTCCTGCATGCATAAGTAAAAGTCTCAGTTTCGAATTTAATATAACTTTACAATGGATGTGTGTATTAACGTTTTTTTTATTATTTTAAAGGAAACTTGTATTCAACAAGTATATTTTAATGTTGAAAATAGAGAACAATAGTAAAAATAACAGTATTAAAATTAGATTTATTACATTCTAAAATTAGATTTATTACTTCCTGCGCAATTTTTACCAAATTGTCTTTTTATTGGGAGATTGTCTTTTCTCTTCTCTCTCTCTCTCTCTTTCTCTTTCGATAGACGGGAGATAAGGGGATAGGAAGAGAGGGATGAGAAAACCGCGCGCGGATGGAAAAATGCGTCGTGCGGCGTTGAAATGCGTATAACTCACTTTTATACCCGGCTTTAATTCCTCCCGACGGGAATACGTAACGCCGCTTCTTTCCTTTTCACCGGAGGGACTGCGGAAAAATGTAGCCGGGAATAATATTCTTCGCGCGCGAGCTGATTTTCAAAGAATATTTTGCCACGAAATGACATGTGTGATTTCGTGTCTCTTTCTTCCGGCGATGTGTGTTTCAACGTGCACGTATCCTCTCCTCATCAAGAACTGGCCGAAATTTCCGGAGATGATTTTAATCTCTCACACGCTACTGTATAAAGTTATGAACGAAGAAACGGATGTATTTTATACTTAATATCGAGGATTCGGGAGGGATAATAAAACACATATCCACGGCGGAGCGCACACGTAAAAGCCGCTGCAATCGATCGATTTATCGTCGCTCAATGCGCCTACAATTTCCAATGTTTGAACAAGCTCTGTGCCATATTTGGCAAACCTACATACCTCTTCTTGTTTAAATAAAATATTAGAAACTATATGGACTATACGCGGCAATACAAACGTATGCCGCTCAAACTTTCAAATATTATTACTGCCTTTTTCTGTAAAATTCAAACGCATTATGTATCAGTTTTGGAAGAAAGGAATCGATAGAGTTAGGTCGCAATTGCATAATATATTATATTTATACAATATACATACATATATATATATATATATGCATGTTACAGACCGAGTCGATATTTCCGACGAGGAATTATACATACTCCATATACTGAGACTTCATGAATGATTATTACGGAGGAGAATTAGGTTGATTGTGCATACATATTATATCGCTTTAATAGTTGATTAAGCGTATTTGTATGAATATTGAAATACGTTATATTCGCAAGTAACAATTAATTTCGGCGCGATTACGAACGCGTAATAATCACATTATCAGGCGCATGAACACGATAGGGTATTTGCTAACTTCGGGTGTGATTATTGAAACATATGTTATATATAGCGTTTAGAGAGAAAGCGGTAAAATATATACGAGCGTAATATCGTAAGAAATGCCATTTAAGATATAAACTTGCGCGAGCCACTTCGCCTGATCGCGTTGGTCCAACTTCCGGTCGAAGTTTCCGCGGATTATAAATCCGCGCGCGCGATCTCCCCGTGTTGGTCGGAGGGAGAGGGTGGATCGAAAAAATTTCAACAAGAACCGAGCCGAAGTTGGACGCGTATCGTACGAATCGAACTTTCAGAAAACACTGTAGCCGACATCGGGATCGTAACATATACAACCCGCCGCGCCGGTGCTCGCCGGGGCCACTACCCCCCGTACCCCGAGATAAATCTCGCTCGGGCAAGTTTCCATTTTCATAATCCGAGAGCGATTTGCGGGAGTTTCGCGTGCACGTTGTCGGGCATAATTTACGCGGAAAAATCCAGATGATCGACCGTTAATTTCGTTCGCAGCTTCTCGCGCGCGTAACTCACGAAGCTAAATCACTCTCTCGGTGGGCGGTGCAAAAAATTCCTCTAGTCAGCGTGCATCGTACATTTTCTTCTTGCGTTTATTCACGAAAAGGTACAAGTAACTTCCAAAGGAAGGAAGAAAAATTCCCGATATCGAAGTTGGCAGTTAAAAACTCTCTTCTTGAAAAACACCGAAAGCGAAATGGAAACCGGAATCTCAGTTTTAAAGTTTTGAAGAAGCGAAAAAAGGATATTGAAATTCTGCTTGACGCACGTAGGACACTTTTTTTTTCGAGATCGAAATGAACAATAATATTGACTTTTGATCTCTTCAAAGAACAATTCAAATCGGCTCGAATTTTTTTTCGACCGAATTTACGACAATCGGTGCCTACAATTTTTATTATTCTCAGCCATTGTTGGAATAATATAAAACAGAGAGCGCGACTGCACCGGAAAGTCGTGCGGGAAAATTCGATCTGGTTTCGAAAACCCTTCGCGTTTCCGGGAGAAGTAATCGGGAAAAGTTTAACGTTCCGGAAAAAGCGTAATATCTTAGGGTGGCTGCCCGCTCCAACGAGAACAAAACCCGCAAGCGTCGCTCTCAAGTACAATTCGACGGTAACGAAGCGAGCGGGGATGATCGTAGAGTTTCGTCGCGTGTACGCGCGGATGAAAACATCGGGCCTTCGATATTCCCGGAGGGTTGGGCTATGGAGATACGGTCATTTTGCTGAAGAACCCGAACTCTGGACTCTCTCTCGATCGCTATATTCGGGACAATGACCCCGGTATGTGTCGAACGTCTTACGTTTCCTCCGCGTACTCTTCGTGTCCGCCTCCTTCGATCGTCGACTTCGCTCGTTGCAGCTGATTGCGGTTCGATCTAACGGAAGCTCGATTCGAGTTAATACCGTCGCGATAATGTCACGATTCGGGTCTCTCTCTTCTCTGCGTTAGAGAAAGCAGAAGTAAGAAGATACGGCGTCTCTTTGTGTATATATCCACGTCCGTCTCTCTTTCCTCCTGTTCGCTTCTGACAATCGCGGGATCGATTTGTGGTATCTTTCGTCTTCCTCCGTCTTAATCCTGCCGTTGCTCGGTCTGTCCTTTATTCCCATTTTTATCGCTTTTTCTTGAATATTTCGATCTCTCTTCTCCGCGCCTCTACTTTTCTTTTTCTTTTTCTCGATACGCTGTGCATTAGAGTTTTTATCTCTTTCATACCATTCACTGTCCTCTTGACTTCCTTTTCTTTCGCGATGTCTTTTCATTCCTGCGCCTCATTCGGACTCTATTCTGCTCGGGACGATCGATTCGCGAAGATGGGGGAAGTTTCGCCCTCGGCGAAATCATCGGCGAAGGATCGCCGCAGAATTGCCAGCGGCGGATAATCTCAAGGATGAAGAGAGAAGATTCACGTCAGCGGAGCAGACGTTGAACGCTTTTACGGGGATTTTTAAAAATGTCGGATGATAACAAATAAAAACGTTTATGCAACGCAACTTAAAATTCCGCTCGGTACCCATGTGATGAAATACGCGGTCGGAGGATTTTCGCTTTATCGATGTCTTCCGCCACTTAATTGTTTGTTTCGTGAATTAAATGCGATTTGTACGATAGTGTCGCGTATACCAGCAAAATATCCGCCGCTCGAATTGGAAGTGAAAACATCATGTCAGTTAGAAATTAATTAAGTTTCCTGTTAAAACCTGTCAATCTTCGATGGTATTGCGATTCGCGTTATTCCACGTCGATATAACTTGTATCTATTTTTTTACCACGCCCGTCGCTTATAAACAGAACAACTCGTGTCATATTTATTATCGCGTGTAATCGCATTTAGAGCGACTATAATTATATCCGCGCGGTTATCTGTTTGCAAATGTGTGTTCCCGGAAATAAGTCACTCGATACGACACAACTCATCCGCTATCGGAGACAACGATAAAGTCTCCGCGCGCGGAACGAAGGTCGAGTCCCTTGATCTCTCTGGTCCGCTATCAATCGAAACGAGATTTCGCACTTATCTCGATAATTCCGGGTACACCGCGCAAACATTGCGCGATCTCCCGTAAACACCGTCTCGTTGTATGCGTGTGCGAACACACACACACACACACACATACACATCGCGCGCATGCAGTGTGGCCGCGCGTCGAATCCACTGTGCCAAAAATATATCACGCGCGCAATCGAGCGGGAAGAAAGTTCCTTCCACAACGATATTTTATGATTCTCTCGAAACGATATTACGTTACCGCGTATATATAAATGATGTATGATTCCAGGATGAATTCACCGTTTTGTATTATTGGTGGGAAGAAGTTTTCTCGCCGGTCGTTCAACGATTGATCGATCGGAAGCGCGTTTTATTTTACACGGGATAATTAAATCATCAGGAATATGCGCGACATTTTATCTCCCATAAATGTCCGCAGTATATTCTAACGAAATGCGACAATTATTTTGTTTACGAGTTCGCCGTGATCCCCGACATTCCCGCGGGACTTTGGAATTCTAGCATCTCGTAGATCACCACTTACGCCGCAACGTCGAAAAAAACTTTCAACGGCTAAATGTCACCCTCAACGTCGCGCGGCGTCGTCGAAGCGGACTTATTGTCGCGCAGCACTGGTCGCGTGCCATCCATATATATTTCCGCTTAACGCACCATCAAAGAGGGAGAATCCGGGGGACGAATTTAATCTATTTATCGCGGTAATTCTCCCTTCCTCTTCCCTCCTTTCGCTCTTTTCTTTTATCCACGTGTACGGTGCACTACTCAGTGCTTTCCGAGCAACTTCCTCCAACCACTCACCTCCTCCCTTCGTTCTCGTGCTGCCTTCTGCAATCTCTCCTCCCCTTTTCTCTATGTGCACACGTACGTAGCACTGTGTGTGTATGTATATGCATATACTATATATATACATAGTATATGCACTATATATACAGACGCATCTCTCATCTACGTCGTGTTACTTTATAGCAGCGGCTTGTAACTTGGGCTTTCCCGCGCCTTCGTGCTGCAGCGGCACAATTAGTGCGCGCCATTAGTCAGCAGCGCAGCCTTTTCCTCCTACATACAAAATTGTGTCTCGCTAAAGGCGCCTCTGTGTCTACTCGAGGAAAGAGAAAGGGTAGATAATAGGTACGTGCGGGACGGCGAACCCTTCTCTCCACGGGGTTGATGTTGCGATGAGCGAGCGAGAGGTTGAAGGCGGGGAACGATGGTTGGCGTGGCTCAAACAAATATTAGCAAGGATGAAAGAGAAAGAGAGAGAGAAAAAGAGAGTGGGAGAGAGAAGAGGGTGACTCCACCCCCATTACACGGTAGAGCTTGAAAGATGCGCTAAAGTGTCTTCTTTCCATGTGACGTCGGGATCGTCTTTTGTTATTCAGACCCCGTGTGTGTCTCAGCGCGGCGGAAGGGGGTGTCGTTATCGGTATCAGGTTGTTCCGGAGTGTGCTTAAAATTTAATTTTGCGCCGAAGTAGCAGCATCGAATTCTTTAGTTGGACTTTGGAATTCGGGAGGAATGTTTGGAACGTTGGCCTCAATACGTCGGGATCTTGTTAGAGACTCGAATTAGGGCACGCGTGGCGCTTGCGTTCGTGTGTTCAATTTTGCTAATTTATAGCAAAATTTTGTTGTTGCAAGAGATAACTTTTGAAAATCGCAATCGCGATATATTTGTATGCAAAATAGAAAAACAGTAACTATATATATAAAAAATATTGTACATAAAAATAAAGGAAAAAGTAATTTTATTCACATTAGGAGTTTATTAAATATCTCTGTTTTGTTTTCAGAAAAAATCTCCGTTGTTCAATGAGAAATAAAAATAACCGTTACAGAAAACTATTTTTTTTTTTTTTTAACATTTATACCACTTAGACGCATTTTATCTTCTCATTACTTGTTAGCGGCAAAACTATTTTTGTTTTTTCACAGTCTTTATTTTATGCAATATGCAGTTAATTAACTTATTAACAATTATTATTTGATAAATTTGTATTTGCGTTTTATTTCCGCAGTTAGTATTTAGCATTGACTTCGTATTACGTAATTAATATATTACGTATACGTTGTAATTTCATCGCAGAAATATCTACAATTAAGAGATAAAAGACAATATATCGCGCGATAAATCTGTTATTTATAGTGAAAGCATATTATTTGCAGATTGCATTTAAATTTTTTACAATAACTGCGCATAATTATTATTTCCGATCCTTTATCAAAACACGCGAATCAATGACAATTTTGCAAATAACGAAAGAGGTCATCTTTTTTCGTTAAATAACAAAAATAATATATCGATAAAAAGAACAGATCAAATACAAGAGAAAAACGCGGAAAGATAGTTGGTATCGAGCATATAATCAGCAAGCGATTGGTTTTACAATATCCGAATCGGAAATTGTAAATATTTTACAATAGAAAAATTTATATTTTTACACTATATGTGGATCTGTATTTTTATTCTATTTTTTCGCGATAAAAATCAGACAGAGTAAACGTCAATGCACTTATTATATCCAGGATGCTTGTTCTCTTGTATCGGCTATTATCAGCTATTTTGTGTAATATCTAAAAATGTATGTGAAATTGCTCGAACAAATAGAATTCGTGGTGTGACACGCGAGAAAATTTTGGCGCTAAATAAACACGTGCGAACATATTAATCGTTAAGACGCGGCAAATACGGTGAGTTCGCGTGTTCTCTAAAAGCGCGAGATTTACGATGAAAAGCTTGTTTCGAAAGTGTATTTGAGGCGCCTTTCCGCGGCGCTGGACGTTAACTCTATTGTGAGCGCCGCACAAGAGGTCGTCCCTGCCTTTTTCCCCGCCAACATAGGAAATAATGGCCGGTAAAGGCGCCACTATGTCTACCGTTAAGGAAAAGCCGCCGCGCGGACCGAGGGGTAATACGCACATGCACCTTTTTCAAGCCGAGACGACAGGAAGAGAGACCGCGGTATATATCACGCACGTCGGAATACGCCTGAGAAAAAGAATTCGCGCTATCGCACCACCGATATTATCTGAAAATATAGTCGACCGCGCACGTTTTCGAATTTCTAACTCTTCGTTCCTCGAGAACTATAATATTTTCTTATTTTTTTCCGCTTCGCTTTAGTAGCGAAAAATAACGATCGCGTTATTGTCTCTTTTTATTGTTCGTTATTTTTATTTCCCTCTGTGTCAATGTGTAAAACAAAATATTTGCGTTTTTAATGTAACACTAATTTAATGAAGAGAGAAATCGAAAGAAGATGGAGATATTCTAATGAATTCGCGGGAATCTTCTCTCGCGCGTTTAGTTTGATTCTAAACCCGATTCAGCGTCTGAATGGAGCTTTAAAAATCAGTCGACAATAAAGAAACACGCTATATACATGTACACGGCGCGGGAGAGAGAGCCCTCGAGGCACTCGTTTTCGAGACACTGAAATTCAGAAAGATCCATCAGACAGAAGAGTACTCCCTTTATGATTGCACATTGTGCAGCGCCGCAAGACGACACCTGCACCATTCATAAAGGCCGGATTACTTGGCTATGCACACGTCGTAAGAGTATTAACTTTGCTCTGCCGCTCTACACAACACACTCACACGCGCGCGCGTATATATAGGGTGTTTCAAAACCCGGTAAATGTTTAATTCAGCTCCTCAGCTTTAAACGAACAAATCTGGAGATATCAGAGCAGAAGTAGTTTTCGCGCGCTCGTCAACATCGCAAGAAATGTCGGCTAAATTTGTCACCGATCCATATTTTTTGTTTATCCCATCATTATCGACATTTGAACCCGAAGAGGAATTCGAACAGAATCGACATTTTTTTTTTTTTTTATTATACAACATTTGCGTCGAGCGAACTTTTCTAAGTAAATCGACAGATATCTCGGACATTTTTTTAAATCAAATTTTTAAACAACGTTTTTTTTTCAAAATTAATCAGACAATCCGAAATCTCATTCTGATTTCAAAACATCCTGTACATCGACTGGCCCGAAGGCCGAAGAAGCATTCAGAGAACTCGCCATTGCTAGTTGATGTGTGATTATAGTTTTGTGTGTGTGTGTGTGTGTGTGTGTGTTTCTGTCAGTCGATGCGAACAGCTCGTTTTCCGGACGAGTATATGTCAGAATTTCGCCGCCGTGTATGGGTTTGCAGTTTAAATGTTCGTTAGGGAGGCATCAAGCGAGCGTAGGAGTGCATCCTCTCGCGCGTTCTCAAGCATCTTCGTGTCAGCTCGCGCGAGCGCGCGATGATGGCGCCTCGCAACGCAATGCGAAGTAACGAGTCTCGAGTGTCGCTCTTCAAACCCCCCGTTCCCGAAGTGGAAACGGCTTTTGAAGCACCTGAAACACTTTCCTGCGCGCTATTTATGCCCGAGCCAGGTGTCATGTTTACTTTAAGCTCCGTCGGTTCTTGTCGAACCGCAGGAATTGCGTCAATACGATTGGCATAAAACGTGGCGTGTTTTTATTTGCAAGCTCCGATTCAAAGTCTCAGTTTCCAAATTTCTTGCAATTTTTTGAAACAAAAAAAATATTAACTTATTTTTCTGATTTTTGCTGAAAATATCGACTCCGTGTGTCTTTCAAGCATATACGGTAGGTACAAGTGATTTAATGAGAGTTTCCGGAAGAAAAATCGTCCAAAAATGCAATGCGACCGGTGCATTTCGCGCAGCGGGCACGAATTCGATTCCTTTCGCGAAATTGAAAAATCGGACGGTTTTAGTATCGGCTACTAGAAATTAAATTAGAAAAAGAGAGCACTCCGTGCGGATCGTGTATGTACGTTTCATTGTTCGCTCGCGCACCCGATTGCATATGCGCATATGTATTTCTCTTTCTCTCTCTCTGGAGCTCGTGCTGTTTCTCTGCCCTGCACGGTTTATAACGTATCGCGCTGTTCCGTGCATGTTTATATCGTATTCAAGTAGTTGCCAAAGTAATACTAGAATTTTATAAAAGCCCAGCACGATATGTAGAGCAAAGCGTCTGAAAATCTTACGCCAAGTAGAGGATGCTGTGAAAGAGGATTATATGCGCTCTTTTATTATTCTAGCTTGAACTACATTTTCATTAATTTCTTCGCTTTATTAAAGACCAAAATGCGTGGCGTAATTGTGAAATTAAAGTATCTTGTTCCGATTTGTTTTCTCTCTTCCGAGTTAGAGAATCCCAAATTGCGTGCGCGTTATACAGGCATCATTATTACAAATTGGCATAAAATTTTTGCGCCACAATTTTCCGCGCTTTGATCGTGTTACAAGTACATACTATTAAGTTCGCGCAACGCATCTCGAAACACGCAATATGCATTTTCGCAAGGACGCGATATTTTCTCGCTATATATATATATTTTTTTTTCAATGTCATTCGAAAATGTTATTCTTCTCGTGCGCGTCATTAATATTAAAACATTTCATTCACATTATAGCGCACGTAACTGCTGCACTACTCCGCGACGTTGCTTGAAACTATAAATATTGTAAACGTTATACCGCTCCGCAACATAATCCTCTCGTTGTATGGCTGGCACTATTTATAATACATGGACGAACTGTGTCGCGGTGTACACGGCGCGATTATATGTTGTGGGTCACTTTGCTTCAGAAGTAAATAAAGGATCGAGAACCGTCCATTATTGCTAATTGTAAGCTGAAAATCGTCGCGCTGCTGTGTCCTTTATATTAATGCCGAAGCTCTCGGCTCAAGTTGCGGTCGCATTAATATTTTATTGCGATATTGTTTAGCGATACGTGAATAATACACACGCAATATTGCTATATAATACAACGCACGGTCATGTTGTGCGCGTGATATTTCCGAGCGACTATAAGCAATTATAATATGCACGATTATTATGCACAATGCTATTGCACGCAAACGTTAGATTTTCATAGTCTAATGAATTTTAAAAAAGAATTTACGCACACGTGTGCGAAGAGATTTATTTTAACAAAATTAATATAACAATTTGCATAAGATAGAAAAAAATTCTAAATTTCTTAACAAACTTGTTTTGTTAAATTTACTGACATATTTTTATATTTCTTTTTTTATTGTGTATTTATTTTTAAAGCCAAATCGGAATATTATTAAATTCAAAAGTGTGAGAAATATAAATTTAGTCGTAAATTCTGCAAAGTGCGCGATAAAATCGAAATTGCGAATATTCCCGCGAAAATTCAGAATCGCGGAGAAGAGAGAAATGATTCCGAGAATTGAATCAGAAATGAAATGACACAAACTTCGCGAAAAGTTCGGAGAGTGAACTCGCGCGCATCTTTGCGAGCGAGATTATGACAAGCTGTTGCGTCGCCGCGCAAGAGAACGTCGTAAACCCTCTCTCTCTCCCCTCCCCCTGTTGCACTGTGTTGCGGTATGTTCTTACACACCGCAAATTTGTGACAGTTAGTGACAGAAAGTTCGCTCTGTTATTTGAATAAAATTTGAGTCACGCCGCCTGTGTAACGGGGCTTCGCTATATATGCTTGTCGTGCCGCCCGCGGCAAATCTTGCTCTGTTATTTGCATCACACTGCGTTGCAGCGGCTCCAGACGAGTCTACAGTTGACGTAAACTTTGCGTCACATCGCAAATTGCAACATTTCCTCCCTTTTATGTTAATTGTAATAATAATTCCCGCGTCTTTACACGGCGGATCACAAGGCAATGAGAATTATTGTTGCCTTTTGTAAATAAAACGAACGGTTCTCAGCAACAACCGAGTTTCTTCGACGCGAATAATTTCATCGAATATATATTATACACGTACGCGTCTCTCCCTTTGTACATGAGATGGTGGCGTGCAAGCAGTTTTCGACGTTCTCCGACGACTCATATCGTTATTTCGGTGTTTTCAAGTTCGCTCGCGTCGCTAGTCTTACGTTAGAATTAGAAAAGTTTAATCGAAACTATAGGACACGGAACTTGTCGTTCAGGGAAAAACTTCGGGACGCGTGATGACCATAGCAAATTTGGCCGACGATGTGTCGGCCAGCTGTCGTTCTTCCGCTGAAGTTTCGCAGGACATTGAAAAAAGCGAATTGTTTTTCGACTCTGCGTGAGAAGAAAATCAATTTCCTCTCGAGATGCGCTCGTCGCGCGATAGTAAGTCGCTACGATATGTGTGCGACGTGTGTTTGATGAATAGATGTGGTGGCGAGGATAACCGTAATTTTTAATTAGAACATTAGAAATTAAATTGAAAGGCGTCAATGGAAACTAAGAGCTAAGAGATGTAGTTTTTTTTTTTTTTTTTTATAGTCTTGTGTGTGAACGAGAACGTATAATTGCTCGACGAGAATTGCTTTTTTTATTTTTCTACTTTATTGAATACATAGAAGAGAGCTTTCCAACCTTTTTAACGTAGAACGGTAGTTAGTAAGTTAGTAATAATGTTATAAAACAAAGTCAAATGTCGAGCATTCGCAGGCTGTATCACTAGACAACACAAAGGATTCGCGTTACACTTCGCTTCGTAAAACTGCATCTAGTTGGATTTTAATGTAAATAACATAAAAGACTGTGTTTTAGTGAATATATCTACCTTGCATTATTTAATTGCAACAAAAGCAATTCTCAAGACTATTTTTAATAATCAAACATTTTTTCCTGTGTACACGTGTGTGTGAATTGGAATGTTTTTACTTAAGCGCGCATTTTCCGCTTTTAAATATTCTCATTCAATTACCCGTAATTTTCCAGATTAACAATCTCAGTAATTATACGAATATTTTATTTTAAAGAAAATTTATATTTTAATATTCATCCACAAAACAATCTGTTTCGTTAGATGTCTCAGTGTTTGAAATGTTGTTTACCAAAATTTTATTAAACCGCCACTCTTCATTAAAATGTGTTTGTTTAAATTACGAAATTAGCCTACAAATCTATCAAATCGTGAAAACACGTAATGTAAACAATTATGTGAGACGCGCATCTCTCGACAGCCTCGGAGAAGAGGAGACAATATCGCGCAATTCTTCATCTTTCGCGCGCGCAACAAGAAAGCGAAGCGGCGTATAACCGCTAAGAAAAGATCAGGTGTTTTGTTTCAACCACGTCATTATATAAAATACTAACCCACGTGATGTATATATATAATATGGTATATAGTGCTTGCTACTGTACAAATGACAACCGCTCGCCGGTTAATCCGCCAGGTTAAAGCGAAACTCTGTTTCCGCCGCGGGTGCAGGAAAATTGAAAAGAGAGACATCGCGGCGGTTGATGCAGTTCGCTCTCCGGTCGCGAAATTACACTCGCTCGACTTCATTTGGGACACAATGGCGACAAAGCGGCGGCGGCGGCGGCGGCGACAGCGATGGCACGCGAGTCCCGATGCGGGTGGCGAAGCTTAAAAATTAGTTACTGAAGTTGCACAAGACCGCGATTCTACACGGATGAGAAATTAAATCAGAAATTGATTTGAGACGTCGGAGTAAACGCGTAATTTTTTATTTCACATTACGCGCGTAATAAATGACTAGTGTACATAATCTGATAAGCAAATACGGCGCGCGGTTGTTATTATTCACACAGTTTTTGATTTGTCAGGCGAAAAATTTGCTGACGACGCAACGGGCGGAAGAAAGCAACGCGCGGAATTTCACACGAGGTGCAATACGTTGGAAAATAGCGTTGGAGCCAAGCGCGGCGAGAACTCGCGAATATTAGCGATGTCTATAAATTTCAAACTTTGTAATGTAATTCAAAACGGGACAAATGTAAGTTACTCCGACGTGGAGTGATGTATTATTAAGCGTCAGGTGTGATATAATTTATGGCCCGTAGTTCTTATGCACCGCGCGCCGCGCGTTTGCGAAATTTGTTTCGCACCTTCCTTTTTCACATGTTATTAGCGGGAGAGGCGAAGTGAATTTCCTTCGGCCATGAATACGGAAAGAGGGATAGGAATATAAATTTTACACGAGTAAACGTGTACACGCTTGCTTTTGTATATAAACGAGTTTTCGCGAGTCTCGTTATATCGGTGTGTTGGTGTCGTTTTGTCCGAACCTGACGCAGAGGCTGCGCGCCCCTTTAACTCGCGGAGAAGTTTCCGCCCGCGCGATTAATGTCTATAGCCGAATTTATTCGCGAACAACTTGACTGCAGTCGTAAATAACACGTTGTACATCCTACTTTTGTCGCGGTAAGTACAAATGTTTCGCCGACATCTCGCGCCGCGTCACGCTTCCTTAGCACAATACCCTTGAATTTCCCTTTATCTCGTTTCTTGGTGTTTCGGATAAAGGGGATATTTAAGTTGCTTCGTTAAAAACTTTTGGATTTACCCGCGACTGTAAAACGGTTTTCTCGCGCGCGCGCGCGCGGCGGGAAGGAGTGCACGGAGATACAACGCGGTTGAAATACTCGGTGAAAACTTCAGGATTGAGTTCGTTACGTTCGCGACAAAGGCGTCGAGCCGTTTCGGAAATGAAGTGAGAGCTTTGAATTAAAATCGGGAAATCGCGTACACTTCGCTCTTGGGATATCAATTCGCGAGAAACGCAGCTTTTCGAACGAGTGGAAAAACAAGTGTGTTTCCTTCAAACAGATCGACGACGCTCGAAGGATATACACGTGGGATCGGATGCTTTATCTCGTCCGGATCTCGAGAAAGAGATCGGCTTCTGCTCACGCGTTTTAATTAAAACTTACCCCGGCTCGCGAAAGAAACTTTGATCGATTGCAAAAAGCGGATTACTTAATTCTGTAGAAAAACGAATATAAAGGAGGACCTCGTCCTGTCGGACGAATCCTTCCCTTTTACAGTGCGGATGAGCACGTCTCGGGTCCTTCTTCTTCTTCTCCACCTTCCCTTTTTCCGCTTTCACGTCCGTCAGGAAAGTTACAGCTGACAGAAAAGATATCCAAGCTCCGGAATATCCGAATCAAACCCGACGACGGAACAAAGGCGGGAACAAAAAATGGCGAGAAGTTTCTGGCCGCAACTGCGCCACATTGCGCGCGCCCGCGGTACGGGTGTCGCGGAGTCGAATTTATCCGCGGGTTAAACCGTAAAATCGGCCAAAGCGCACGGCGGCGGCAGCAACGGCGGCGGTGGGAAACTGGCGAAATCGTATTACCCGATGAATATGCAGCGCGATTTTGCGGCCGAAAGTTTTCAGTCGTCGCGCTTGTAACTCGCCGCTCGCTGTTTCTGCTTCCGTGCTTCCGGAAGCTAGTCCTAGAACCTCTCCCCGCACCTGACAACCGAATTCGCAGAGCTGTATTCTAATTAGGATAAAAAGAGCGGAATACATCACGCGGCTGTTCCCCGAATCACATCCGTGTCCCAAAATTCCGTTCGGGCTCTTCTTAATTGGCTCCTTCGCTACCGAGCGTGCGGCGCCGTTACGGGCAAGAAATCATTTGGAGATACGACCGGAAATTAATTAAGAATCACGTAGCTTGGGTGACGATTAAGTCATATTAATTGTGCGATCGGAGTTAGTGGGTTAGTCGGGTTCTCCTGAGAAGGTCGTCGACTCTTGACATTTTTCGTCTCATATTTCCAACGGCATTTTTTTTTTTTTTGGAATTTACACAATCGTTAGTCACGTTCTCCCAGTGACAAAGAGGAGAAACGGGAAAAATCTCACGCTCTATTTATTTATATTGTCAGTTATTTCTAGAAATTTAACCGAGTATAGAATTAGATTTTTGGATTTGATCCGTTCGGATAACGACACGCTCGCGGATAATTCGCTTTCCTCGGAACATAATTTGATTTCTCTATCGGTGCTAAATGTACTCTCGTTACCCAATTTCCCGATCGAGCTATCGCTTCGAATTACTATCTAATTCGTTATGGCTGATAAAATCTATCGTCGCATCGTCGACGAAAACAAAATCGCGAAAATATCATAGCTCGACATGACGAGATGTCGTAAAAACTCATCGAAATAAAACACCTGGAATATCACGGCGGAGATCGATGCGCATTTTCGCGCTCTATTTTTTTTTCTTTTTTCTTTTTTTTTTAATCCTGAATATATGGAAACGATAAAAATAGCATTCGAAGTATTTAAATCGTGAAAATTAATTGTATTCTAGTATCTAAATTTGTATAACAATTTTACACTTGTTTATTATTTTGCAAACATCTGTCTTGTTTAGATTTTTGTATTGTAATTAGAATTGTTTCTATTTATTTGTCGAAGAAACAAACATTGAAGGTAACATTCACGTTCGCACATTTCGCGAGAGAAACGCGCCAACGAGAAAGAAAATTCTTTACGAGAATGGCGCGACTTAGCGAGCACATCTCGTCGAGGCGTGACTGACCAAAATTATCGAGAAAACTAGAATTTCCCGGTTGGCCATGAGACGTCGTAACGATATAACGTGTATAGCGCCGAGGAAGGAGTTGAATAGCTTGTTCAAGGATTTCTGCCTGGCAGTATGCAGCTGCAGCTCCTGTCGTAACCTACCTACCTATCTTACCTGTTCTTATACCCTTCTCCGTCGTCGCTCCTCTCCTTCTTGTTGTTTCGTATAGTCCGTGTCTTTTAACGCTGCCTCGAGGCTACGAGCTCCGGTTGGTTTCAACACGGAGACCGAGAACCCGACCGAGTCACGGCGAGCGACATTTGATTTTTGTTAAAACGAGCGCGGACAATAATGTCCCATAATTAGAATTGCGGTTGACCTTTTCTCTCGTGATTTTTGCTTTTTTTTATTTTTTTATTATTTTTTTTTTTTTTAGATTCAATGCTCTATTTTCCGTTCGCGAGCTTTTGTATGCGCGGCCAAGAGAAAGGCCTGCTTCCTTTCTTCTCGTTTTCTTTGCTTATTTGTGAACTTTTTCACGGTGGTCCCAATTTGCTACGCGTCGCTACTTTCAACGTTACATCACATCAACGTTGAAAAAACGCAATAATCTTTCTACTAACCGATATCTGGTTAACTCTGTCTTTCTTTAACTTTTTGCGGGTTAAAATTCTACTCGCGAACTCTCTTCTGTGGTTTCATTTTTAAACTGCAAAATCCGATTAAAAACCTGTTTGTCTTCTTGAGAAAAAAAATAAAAGAGAGAAACTCTGCAGTTTGCGCAAGGGAAATTATTTATTACTTATCTTCCTATCAGAGAGAGGAAGTAGTCGTATATATAAGATGAGCGGATATGACTTTGATGCATATCTGAAGGAAGCTGAATGTACTCCCCGATGTCGGGATCGAAGTCGGGAAATGTGGGGGCCCTCTTGCCGCCAGCGCAAGATCGTTATTCGTCAATGCATCTCAATGTAAAGAATAATAATACGGTATGTTATCCTCCTGGACTGCATAATAATGCGCGCACCGAAGAATGAAAGAGAGGGAGAAAGAGAGAGAGAAAGAGAGAGAGAGAGAGAGAGAGAGAGAGAGAGAAAGGCACTACGTCGTCATTATTATCACGGCGAACGTTGTCGGATTAAAATTCAACCGCTCTTGCGGGCGTGCGCACTATATTCATTTATTCTCATTTCTCTTTCGTCGGAATCGCGACAATTCAAAGAGATTTAACGTCGCGTTACACTTAATACCATCGCGTACGGCTTTACACGAGATATAATAAATTATATCGTAAAAGTCGACTCTTTAAACATTAAAGAGTCGACTTACATTTTTCGCGCGGATCCGGCTCTAAATCTGCCGAACCGAGCCGGTAACTCGTGAAATTACTGCGGTCCGAAGAAATTATTAAATCGCGCGAGGCCTTTTTCTCGCGCCAAAGTGCACGAGAGAACAGCGGGACGTTATGAATCGATACGTTTATACTCTCTCTCTCTCTCTCTCTCTCTCTCTCTCCTTCTTGTAAAAGGCAAAGGGATTAAGATCTGTTTAAATCATTTCGATTTTCGTACAAGAGCATTAATCTTCGGTCGACCGCTAATCGGATTTTGCTACACAAACTTGCGTACTTCATGGTATACGTGACGCCAAATCGATTGAGAACGACAGAGCAAGCATAGATACCTAATGTTTGCTCCGATCTTGCCTGTTTCAGAGACTGCAATGGTCAAGCTCCGTGGCGCATCGTGAGCTTTGCGAATTGAAAGGTCGCAACGAGGACCAGTGCCAGAACTACGTGCGAGTTTTCGGCAGACAGGGTCCCGATAAGTTCCTCGTTTGCGGCACGAATGCCTACAAGCCGATGTGCAGACAATTCACCATTCAGGTAAGTCCCGTAAAGCCGCGCGGTAATTCCGCGCGTCGTTATTTCTAGAGATAAACGCGCGGCGTGTAAATGAGAAAAAAGAAAATGCAAAACTACGTCACACGTATTTTCTTATAAAATCAAAATTTTGACAGTTTGCTTTTTAAAATTATTTTCACTTTTTTGAAACGCGTAACATTCGCGCTCGATTCGAAAGTCGCTGTGTTCTCCTAACCACATCGATTTTTATACGAATCTAAAGTGTTATTACAAATAAACTTTTAAATTTTTTTAACTTTTATATTGTCTCTCTCTTTCTCTTTCAAAACTAAAACTGAATGAAAAATCGACACTGCGTGTTTTGTCGAGTTTGGATGTATCTTTGAAATATGGACGTGCAATTCAGAAATCCGTATATAGTACTTTGTTTTTTACTGTCGGCGACTTTCATGCGAGCGCTTCGAAAAAATGAACGAAATTGTTCGTATGGAAAAAAAAACACGTACAAAACAATACGCAAATAACATTGATATCGTATAAAAATCACAAGCGAACATACACACCGCAAAACGAATCGGCTAATATGCAGAAGAACGGGCGATTGACTTCGACAGGTAATTTTCTCGGAGGGATTCGAAAACGTAGCGGAATTTAACCGCGCAATTGGTAAACCACATTTAACCCTTCGTGTTTGTACAATATATATATACGGGAATGCGACGCCCCAGGTCCACCGCAATGGCATCGTTATATCCGTAACGGTATTGCTAACATTTCCTGAAAGTTTCATGCAATTTCGGCGCATGGCTTTCAAATTACATAACGCTTTCATCGTGCATACGTAGACAACCGGGATCTTTACATGCGCGCGCGCGCGCGCATTGAGTTATAAAACATCTTCGTGATTATCAATCGTTCGGAATTTTACGATTTGGTTTTTTGCTTTATTTTATAATTAATGTGTAATTTTATATATTGTTGCGCGGCGGACACCGCGTATGTGCCGCGGGAGCCGCGTGAATACAATATAAACATAATTTCATATATTGCGCGTTAATTGTAACAATTAATACGAAAAGAAATTATATTGTACGAACTCTCTCTCTCTCTCTCTCTCT
>QVOB01015303.1:0-24965 GCA_014839585.1 Pseudomyrmex concolor
ATATATATATATATATATATATATATATATATATATATATGTGTGTGTGTGTGTGTGTGTGTGTGTGTGTGTGTGTGTAAAAAGGGAAATATAACAGACTAAAAGAAAGAGAGAGAGAGAGAGAAATTCGATGGGAGAGGTAAGTTACCATGGAAACGCGTCGTTCTCTCCCGTTCAACAGACTCGGATAACGATATATATTGTAGCTATACGTGTTTACACACGCTCGTATTAAATACATATGTCGGATTGTGCCACGGTGTAAGTGGCATTCATGCGGGAAGTCATATTTTATGAAGCGATTTTCTCGTTCGGGATTGCGTTACAACATGTCGCGGAATTTAATTTGCATTTATTTCTTCAAAAAACGATAGAGATAAAGAGAGAGAAAGAATTATCAATCACGACCAGATATACGACGATAGATTTATCTGTTCGTATAATTTCGTGCTTAAGGAAAATCTATCCAAACGTACACGCGCTACCTAGACGCCCGGAACAGTTCAAGAAAATTATCGAGACACGAGTCCCCGAGATCCCTTCCGATCCTCTTTGCGATCCTTGAAATTCGCTTTGAGCGAATGTGTAGCAAAATATATGCGATATGTAAGCTCGCAGATATGTGTGTACCGATACATCATTAGCATTTATATTAAATTATCCTTTCTCATTTTCATAATGCTTTCCAACCGTGGCGAAATCGACATTACCACTCTGTCGCGATTAACCACGAGCTTGAAAACCTCGTCATTCGCAGGCAATGAAGTCGCCCGTTGGGATGACAATAACAGCGCTCTCGCGGTCCACAGCGCGTCACGTTCACGAGAAATACGAGAGTTTCGATTTTTTCTTTTTTTTTGTCGAAAGAAAGAAAGAGCGCGCGCGATTACTGTTTCTCTCTCTCTCTCTCTCTCTCTCTCTCTCTCAATCTCTCTTTCTGTTGTGGATTAAAAAAGTGCCACGCGCCTTGGACGCAAAAAAGAGATAAACAAGCACCGAGAATTATGGTGAATGACGGAATTATATCGCGTTAATTGCGCGCGGGTGCGCGCGGCGCAAGATAATTTGGTTTGCCCCCGGGTGGAGGTGGCCTTTCAAGACGAGTCTCATCAGCCGCTCGTTTACCTGTCAAAGGTGGAAATCAGAGGCGTCGCGTGTAAAGATGAACGATTCATAGGTCAATGGGGTCTTGAGGGGAATATCCCGGGATTCTCTATACTATTTCTCCCCATTCTTCCGGCCGCGCGTATGCTGGACTCCGGGAGAGCGCATTGGCGTAAGACGCCGATAGAAATAGAAATCCGATAAATTTAAAAGCGATTATGCGACACACGCGTGGCGCGACGTGAATCGCCGGTTCAATGTGTCAGAGATAATCGGCGCGTCATTCGTATCACGCATGCTCATTTCTCTCCTTTCTTTCGTTGATGAATCTTACTTGTGAGAATTTAATGTACCTATAGCTTCTTACATACAAAATTTATTAATGTTCTTTTTTGTTGATTTTTTGTTTTACAAATTAACACAACTTTTTTTAATTTTTATTAATTCAGATAATTCAAATAATTTTTAACGATATTTATTTTTTAATATCTACGCACGATATTTTTATTAATTTATAATATATCAGCATACGATATCATCAAGCCATGTGCACGAATAATGTGCGATGCTGTAGAATTTATTTTATTCGTGGAAAAGCGCGAAGAATATTTGTCCGTTTAATTGCAATTGCGCTCTTGGAATCATACTTCTTATCTTTTATAATTACATTTTATGACAGAAAGACATTTGCGTGCAAAGCAATGAATAATAATAGAAGTAATTAACACGAATAATAAATGTTAAATGCACATATAATTTAGTTACATTATCAGACGGTGTTTATCCGTGCGAGTGAAATGTATGCACAGAAAAGCTTGCCGTAATAATACAATGTAACTCGTCGCGCATATACGTATTATGTATATGTATACTGCGTACATATGTACAATAGGTATATGTGTGTATATCGATCTGGCAGACCGAAGGCGAAGAAAATAAGCGCGGCACAAACGAAGAATGTTCCTCGAAAACTCATCTAATATATACAGACCAGATCGTGGCTTAACTTCGAGACATGAGCGCACCGCGATATTGAATTTCCAAATAGACGAATGTATCACGAATAATCACGAAGCAATTTACGAGAAAGGGACTCCTCACGTGTCATTGTCTTTAATTATGTACATTGCATATCTTTCTCTCTCGTAAACTTTTTTCACGCTTCATCTCGTATGTTACAATTTTTAGGAGACGAGCGAAATATCACGCTTCAAACGATCAATAATTTATTATATCGCGTTCCAGCACGCGCATCGTTAATGAGGAACGTGATTATTTCCCTATGTGTTAATCTTATTGTCTCCTCCCCCTCTCCAACCCGCGTCTTATTCGTTAACAATCTATTTTGCTCCGCGCCGCCGCGCGCAGCTTCCCCCGGAGCGTGAACTGGTTTCGAACGAGTGCCATGCCTTTTACGTTTTCTGGTTTTTGTGCTCCTCGCAGAGGGAGACAAGGGCCGACGACTTTTAATGGACGACAGGGCGAGTCGCATAGGCGTAAACTGTGATTTTATCCTTTAGAACGACGGTATTCACTAATAGTCATTCAATTGTAAGTAACGAAACAATGTAATTCCGATAAAAAAAAAAAAAAAAAGCTACATTCTCGAATTCTTGGCATTTTGCTCTTGCCAATTTTCCAATGTTTGCACAATTATTAAACATTTATTTTATACGAATATTTCATTCCGAATTAAAATCCGAACATATACGTTCAACGTATATGTTCAATTTATTGATCCAGTCAATGATAGATGTGATCTTTCAGTAAAACGAAGTTTAAAGAAAAAGATGTAAAGGTCGTACATATATGTATGTATACACACACATTGCGATCGGAAAATTAAATGAGACTTTCTAGGGCGTTGTGATTCAGCTTCAACGACAAACATGAAATGGAAATGTTTGTCCACGAGCGAATAAAAGTGCTGTAGAAATTTCATTCTGCTCTTTCGCATTTCTACAAAAATAATTTTATAAAATTTTCCCATACGTGTGTGTATTTTTTTATTTTAAAAATATTAAAAGTGTAATTAACGCGACGACGCACGTATTTAATATGAATATTTAATATGAATGTACATACATGAATATACATTTGACTGTGCGCGCATATCTATTTATCTTATGGCGAAATATTATCATATTTTCTGCATTTCGCCGAATGATGTTCGTTGAATTTACATATTTTTATTACAGTGCGCAAAAAACTTGCAAAATCGCGCTTTTGAAAAATACAGTGACGCCGTGTAAAAATCAACTTGGCGAAAATGATTACTTTTTGAAAATTTTCGTTATTTCGCCCGTTTAAAAAAAATTGGTTTGCGTTTATAATTTCTTGGAGTGATTGTTAACGTTTCTCATTACAATGTGATATAAAATAAATGAACGAGGCGAAGAGAGGCGGAGGCGGCGGCAGCGGCGACGGCGCGCGTACGTGCTTTTCATCGAACGGCCGATTATCGAAAGCAAAGCTCGAAACACGTTTGCGTGTTTGAACTCGTTCGAATAGCTCGATACGAAAATGAGGCCACACCCCGCGACCCGGGGGACACTGCAATATAAAATAATACAGATCCAATTGCTCCATTTTACCAGCGGGTATCCAATGACCAAACGTTTCACGAACGCGATTCTAAAGCAACGAAGAAAAACCAATTTATCGCGATTAATCCGAAAGGAAGAAAAACATATATCCGACAAAAACATTCGAACTTGCCTTGTACAATTAGAATTAAAATATTTCGTGTGCATGCGAAAAAAATAGGTACAGATATATTTGGACGAGGACGAGAAATAGGTCCTTTTAAGCGCGATAAGTCTCTCTTCACAGCCGATTAGACTTCATTTCCGAATAATGAAGGTATAAGTCGAGTAATTCTTGGAAAGAAGATAAAGACGAAAGGAGAAGGCGTATTTTCTTCACGGACGCGGAATATAACGATCCTCGCAAACGAGTGGTTAATACACGTGCATGTATTGTATGTACGTATGCACGTGGTGTGTGTGTGTGTGTGTGTGTGTGTAACTCTGTCGATAATACGCAGAGTAAACTGGCGACACCAGTGTTGGTATAGACTTTCGGAATTTGTTATCACTCCGCCCACGCTCCGCCGCCACCGTTTTGTAGTAGGTAATCATTTCGCCGTGAAGGAGAGCATCGGCTTTAAAAATACCGGGAGAACGAAAATAACCGGCACT
The DNA here is from genome assembly GCA_014839585.1 of Pseudomyrmex concolor. Taxonomy (NCBI): domain Eukaryota; kingdom Metazoa; phylum Arthropoda; class Insecta; order Hymenoptera; family Formicidae; genus Pseudomyrmex; species Pseudomyrmex concolor. The sequence continues at coordinate 4,305 of QVOB01015303.1, forward strand.
CTTGCAGCTCGAAGCTTTAAATAAAATCTCCGCGCGAGAAAAATTGCAACCGCGAAAAAATGTTGCGGCGGTCGATCCGCTGCCGGTCGGGGATTACGCGAATTGGCATATACATTTTATGCAGCGCAGATAAACGGATAAAAAAGCGCAATTTCGAACGCTTATGCGGTTGTTACAATTAGACCGTGGAATATTATTATATACATATATGGGGCTTGTATTTGTGAGCAAAAAAGAAAAATTAATTTATCGCATATATATACATATATATGTGTATATACATACGAACGAAAAGATTTCATGAAATTACACGAGAAATTATGATATTTAATAATTCTGTTCAAATAATTAAAAAATGTAAAATTTATGTATTTAATATTTTATTTAATATTTTATTTCTAATATATTTAATTTCATATTTAATTTTATATTTTATTTTTAATATATATAATAACATAATAAATTAAAAATATATTGTAAAATATGTACTAATAATAATATAATAGTTATTTATTATAATATTGTTAAAACATTTTTTGTTGAAACATTTTTATTAAAGTAAAAAACTCTTATAGAAAAGCCGTGTATTTTCATGATAAAAACGAGAAAAGAAACAAGAGAACGAAAGAGATGAGAAGCTTGGTAGGAAGAGCGAGAGACGAGCACGAGGGAAGTAAGGAGAAATTTCTGCTATATTTCTCTCGAGAGAGAATTTGTGCAGTTGTTGGAGATGATCAAAGCTTGTCACACAAACGCGACTGTGTATTAGAATTATCCAATCTCGCCAAAGGACTGTGCAACCTAATCATAGGCGTGTATAGCAGTGTGTAAAGTTATAATATGTCTTTTCTTTCGTTCTCTCTTTCTCTCTCTTTTTTCACTACTCAATATATCGAATGATGCTCCGTTAATGCGATCGATGCCCTGTAATCACGATTTAGCGGCAGAAATAAAATCGCGTCAGAAACACAAAACGTGCGATTTTTTTTCTTTTTTTCACACTCACGTCAATCCAGCGCTGTGATGTGTAATTATTAAAAGAAAGACGAGCGCAACAATTTGGTCGAGCACAACAGCGGGCTTGATGTTTTGTAACAATACTGGACTTTATTACAGGAGAGTGAAGCACTTCGCGAGACTCGTTCAGCGCGCGGAATTTTAGCCCCGACTCCGGGGGTAATTTAATGCTGCATCGATCGCCGGGACCGCACGGGGAGCCGTATATTCGAATTTTAAACAAGCACTACGCTAATGATATTAGTATAATAATTATTGCCACGCCCGCGCGATGCGCATTGAGCCGCAAATATATCAGCGAAAATGGCAAATTCGCGACACAAAAATCAATCCTTAAATGTATTCCGCACTGCGCACTCTTTTTTCACGGACAAAATTTTATATTTTCAATAAAACAAAAAGATTTATACGATAAAATAAATTGTAACACAGTAGAGTGAATGGTAAATTATGAAATAGCGAGTAAAAAACTACAAATTAAATAATCGAAACAAATTTATCTCTTGTTACGTAATTTATATTAAAATCGGTCGAACAAGAAAATTGCATTTTTTGTCTCTTCTGACAATCAGGAAATATGAGGGAGAAAAAAAATTAAATAAAATTACTCACTCGCGCGCACAGAGGCTCTCTCCATTAAAAAGTAATAAATATTATACAAGCGATCGTTACATAAATGCGCAATTTCTAATTATTATCACCGCACCGGGAGAAACGGTTTTAATGAGATGTCGCATAAGCAAGAGAGGTTTATTACGCAAGTACGCGTTTGCAAAACAGCGCTCGAGCACGATTGATCGTAGAATAGTTAATTGGTAAATGCGCGCCGAAACTATATGTATACGCGCTGATGTGTATTTGCGCTCGCGCGGATTATCGCATCTCGTTTTCGATTTATAATAGATCAGACAATCTTGAAAATGATGGAAACGGTTTGGGCGGCGAGCAGGTCGCTCAACGCGGCAACGTAATAAAGCTATTAGCGTAATGTTACGCGCAAACTTTGATGGAGTTATGTTACGTTTCGAGGGAAACGCCGCCCACCGCGTCCTGCGACCCTTCCCGTCCCGCAGAATGTACACGGCACAAACTTTAGTTCATCTTGCGAAAATTACTGATTGCTAGCATCAAAATACACGACTGCCTGCATTTAATCATACCTACGAATGAAACTCGCACGTTGCTAATGATTAAGAACAATGTTTACCAGCGAGTTTACATGCAAGAAACTCGAAATCGCGTATAAATAAACTTTGATACAGTAACAAACAAGTGATGCGAAAAATTGCTTTTCACAAAGTTAATTAAAGAAAAGATGACTTTAATCCGCGACGACGCGTATTTTCGTTCGTAAAGTAAAAATTTAATTACCACTTACACAGTGCTATTTGTTTAAGTAATTTCTGTGCTGTTTACACACAAATATAATAAACAGAAACGATTAAACGATTAGCCAAAATGTAAACGGAAAGCTAATATACATATATATGTATGCTTGTTCGTGTGGAAAACGCGGGTTTCAACAATTCAACAAGAAACTCATCTCGTTGATCGTAAGCAAGTAAAATGTGTACTTGAGATGCTTGTGAATGCGCCTTAAGGAACTGCCGTAGGTATCAAATACACACCGTGAAAGCGGCTAAATCGTGTACATGTGTGTGCGCATGCATACCGTACATTACACATATACATACACACGCACACACACACTTATCAAGAACGTTCCTCTGGATCGTTCGGAAGCTATCTGCGGCAATTTAAAGGTTCGTCACTGGAAGGACCGACGCCTCCTTCTCCCTTCGCATCATCTCGTCAGTGATATCGCTGCACCTCAATAGAGACTTTGAATGAATCTTACAACAACCTCGTAAAAAAAACCTTCGAAACTCTCATACATATTTTATGCCATACTTCTTTTTTGTCGCGCACAATGCGAATTGGGACACGGGTAACTTTGCATTCAAATGAAAAACGCAAGTATTATTATTTTTTCTTTCTTTTTTTTTACAAAAGTTCGCGAGGAATTATCACGAAATCCGTCGAGATTCAATCGAAGTCGAAGGAACTAGTCCGTGAAAGAAAGGACCGAAGGAATTTTCGTCTGTCTTCCCGCACGTTCGAATCGAAAACTTATCGGAAGTGATTTTTTCCCCTGATTTCAGATTCGAGGCTCGCGCAGCGGGAGGAAGGTATTAAATTGCCAGCTCCTGTCATAATCTATCTCACCTCCGGCCAGTTAAACTTGGCTAATAATTCGCCAGATTGGCGCCGGCAGTAGGCATGCGCAACAAAAACCAATAACACTACCTCTCTCTCTCTCGCTCGCTCGCTCTTTCTTCCTTTCTATCTCTTTCTTCCTCCCCCTTATTCCCGGTTACCCGTACAGTGGCTCGACACCCTCCTCTCCCCCACGTTATAGCTTCTCTTCGACACTCTCGTAGCCATGGTCTTCCTCCGTTTCCCTTCTCCAGTTTCCATGCCCACGCCACCCACTATGCCAACCACGGTACAACGCACCACCACTACCGGCCGCACACAGTGTACTGTATCATAGCAAAGGACACACACTGCATTCGTATAAATCCACTCGAATGCCTAATACCTACCAAATGCCGGTCGCGCTGAAGAAAAGCGGAAATCCACGTGCCTTATATTTTTCGGTCTCCATCAGTTCACTCGAGGCAATAATCGCGAGATAAAAACTCGACGAAACTGTATTTATAGAAAAATATCGAATAGGAAGAGAAGACGCGAGCAGAGTGGATTTGACATTTGAAGTTTATTACTTTGATACAAGAACACGAGAATGATACCACAAAGAGACAATAAAAAAATATATAAATTTTATTTTTCGAATCGACGTAATTCAATATACTGGATGTAATGTAAAAACAAATAAAGTATCAGGAGACGACGATGTGTCAAATATTGGCCGTGTGGCCGATGAAAATCGATGACCGACATTGTATCCCGACGATTCGTCCGAATACGAAACTCAAAACGATCGGTGTGCACTCGTTGCTTTGCTAATTCATCAAATCGACTCAATGAATATATTAATTGCCTTGTTATAACACGACAGTGGCCGGTTGATGAAATTACGCGTTCACTGACCTTCTATCGACGTGCACAACTCTATTGTGCTTTCCCGATGCAAACACAACACGGTTCTTGAATCGGTCGATTAATTAAATCGCCGAGACAGACAGATCGTTCGATGATGTAATTCAAGTCGATTACACGTTTTCAACAAACTTTTGGAATCTTTTAAGAATTTATGTAATAAGATATCCGGATATAAGAGAGAGAGAGCGAGAGAGAGAGAGAGAGAGAAGAAAGAAGCGTCTTTTAAAATTACACTCGCAACTCAAGTTAAATTAAAGATTTTGCTCGGGTTTCTCCTAAAATAAATTATGGTTCGTGTTATTAAGTTTTTCTTTTTAGAAACTCTTTTTTTATTAAATATTACATCGCTATATATGTACACGTAGATGAAGTATTTCAATTTTCTCGCTAATGAGGAAAGTTGTGACAATAATAATGATAATACTGGTAACTACGTCGACATTGTTGTCGTTAATGAGAAGAGCTTGGCTAATGATAATGTCGCAAGGAGGAGCGTTATATAATGTTGACTTATATTCTCTCATATCGTGTTTAATATCTTCGTCCCTATTTTCCGCCTTGTATTCAGGCTAAATTATTTCAATAGAATGAAATTAGATATTGGATTCTATTTTCCCGCGGCTTTTACCGCGAAAAAAAACACGCGCGTTTCCGAGAATACCGGATTTTTAACTAACAACATCACGGAAAAATAATCAGTGTAAATACGCTCTTTCGCGATTTAATTACAGATTCAATTAGTGCAGATCTCTAAACCGCCGTTCCATTAATATAATTATATTTCTCCATTTGCAATAAAGACTCTGCTTGTTCGTGCGGAATAAATTCTCTAAACAAAACAGAAAAATAAATAAAATAATAAAACGTACCGTGCGATTTCTCTTCAATTTCTGTAAAAAAAAATTTATAAAAAATTCTTAAAACGCAACATATGAACTCGATATCAAGAGATTTATGTTGCACACGTGTATAATATTTAAAAAAAGTATATTTGATCGTTTAAGTTTTAATTCACAGTGTAACGAAAGATTTACTGCATAATTCTAGTGGTTATTAATTCTATAATGAATTCAAATGAATTTAATACTATAGATAATAATACAATATAGAACGATAGCACAAATTCCAATAAACATATTTTACCTCTCTTTCTCTCCTTCTCTCTTTCCCTCTCTCTCTCTCTCTCTCTCTCAAATTTAATAAATTTCTCGAATACGTGAATCTTCTCTCTCAATTCAATTATATTATATAATAAAATGTGGAATATATTAACACATCTATATGTTTCACTACACACGTGCATTTAAATGGAAACAAATATATTTTTTATACATATAGAGAAGAAAATTAAATGAAATGAGAGCGTGAGGAGTTTATTTTTCGAAATTCGTCCGAGCGTAGCGTCCGAGTTGCGGGTCTTAATCGCGCGATCTCTCTCGTTGTGTGACGAGCTTAAGGGTACATTCACCCGTCGCAGATTCTCCTCCGTCCTCCAGCGTCCGAACAACAACCGCGTGCACGCGAATTCCATGAGTTTTATTTAGAACATCGAATTATTCTAACGTGACGAGCACGCGCTCGCGTATATACGTGCACGTGTGCGGGCGAAGAAAAAAATAGAACGACAGAAAAGCACAACAGTAGTCTGGCACATTGCGAACATTACGAGGGGAGGTCGTGAGGAATGAGAGTGCTCAGAATAAATTGTGCGTTCGGTTTTTTTCACATGCTCTAAGCGCACTCGAGAGAAAGTCCATAAAGTTATAATAAAAATACAATCAAAGCTAGAGCACAGATATCGCGTCTCTTTCATCGCGAATCCTCTTCTCAAGAAACGAAATTTCCTCGTATCCGGCGCGTGTTCGCTAATTGCACAGCGCAGATAATGACACGCGTACTTGCTTTATCGAACGAATCAGTACGGGAGCGCGTATACTGACAATGAGACACAAGGAGAGAATTTTAATTAAAATTTTGCAAGCCGATATAAAAATGCGTGCCGCGCCCGAGCAAGCGAATTAAAACTACGAAAATTACGGGAGAAGCAAGAGCCAAGCCGCGGGGTGTTCTTTGAACTATTACAAAGTAACGAAACGGGATGCGCGCGCTATCTTTTTTCGTCAGTAGCAAAGTAGAATCGTTGTTGCATCTGATAAAAGCCGGACAGACGCGCACGCGCGGCTCATGTTTACGTGTGTGTGTGTGTGTGTGCCTGAGCGTCGGTGTTTCAACAGCATACAGGCACAAACACACGTACACGTACGTAAACAAGTCCGCTGCATTCCACACAGACCGGCTGTACCTGCTGCATGTAATCACGCTCGAATAATTAATTAGCTTATTCTACATTACTTTACAGAAGTAAAAACATATCGCTAGCCAAACTGGTTGCGAAGAAATTTTTTGCTACAGTAAAATGTTTATAGAACCGACAACAATTCGGAGTGAGGTAATAAAATGTTATTTTCGTTTGAGAATTTAATTAAATTTCTCAGCGTTCTTTTGCAGAATTTAATTAAAGTCTTTTTTGTCACGAAATATTAAAGATTACATAAAGTTGATAAAGTAGTTTTGCCACACGATAAAAAGCTTTGCGCACGAGCATTTTCGTACAATGTTGCAACAAAATGATCGATAACGTTAGTGTGACAGACGCGAGATAATTAACGGCAAAGATCACTTTTCACTTAATTGCATCATCATCATTAAAGAAATGAATTATATAACAGTTATGTATAAACTTTACATTTGAAATTACATATTTAAAATTAAATTAAATTTCAAACTTTCCAAATATTTCACTTGATTCGAATTTAACAGATGTTCGTCGTGAATCACCAACGGTCTTAGTTATAAATAATGTTAGCCGTGATTGGAATTTCTCATGACTTCATGCGGAGACTAATAGTCGGTTGCCCGAAAATTAAGTTTCGCGAAACGAAGTCTCGTTGAGTTTGTGCCAACTTTCGGTTGGCAGCATCGCGGAGCAAAAATAGAGAATGCAATGTAATCAACTTCAAATTGCGGAGTAAACAATTTTAATGCGAACCGAATCGATGGCGAGATGTGTGTTATTAAATATATATTGCGGAATAACATAAAAGCGTTTACTTCCCGCTATACAGGCGAACGTCGATTGCGATAATACGTACGTAGATATCATTATTGGCTAATGCAACAAGGTTCCGTTCCAATAATCAACTATCGTATCGTGCGAATATCGCACCTGTACTAACATTCCTATTCGAAATTAGTGTAGGTGCGCGCGTGTGCAAATTTACTAATTAGAAAATGTACGTATTGGAAACGCTATACCGAGACTACTGAAAAGGAATAATTAGATAATTAGATGAAGATAGATAAACTAAAAGTGATATATATGGGAATATAAATTAACGACATGTACTAAAAGTGATATACTAAAAGTATATAGAAATATAAATCGATATTTACACAAGTACGAACTGTTTCACGTTTTTCTGATATTGAGAGATAAAACTTTTGTTTGCCTGTACAAGAGAGAACTCTTACAGTTTTAAAGTGACCGAAAAACCGGAGTGTGCCAGCAGCTGTTTGATAAATATTTTGCCCCGATAGTCAAGATAGAGCGAAGTTTTTCTCTCCCCCCCCCCTGTCCCTTTCTCGGCTCATCAATCACGTCAATTATACGCGACACGGTCGACTCGTGATAACACGCGACTGACTGTGCGTGTGAACGAGGTCGAGCGAAAAAGACTATGATAGATAGATAAAGGGAAAGAATGAGAGAACGTACATTAGTCTTTAAAAACATTATTCACAATAGAATTTAAAAAGTTGGAAAAATGGTTTTTGCAATATTTGTTTTACAAGACAAACACGTTACAATGTTCAATCCGAGATAATATTTTCTATCGCGTTGTTCGACACGACTGTTGGCAGGAAAAAAGTTCAGTTCTTACGGGAGGGGAGGCAATTACCAGGGACAAAAGGGTCTGAAAGTAGCCACAATTACGGACGTCTGTCTTTAGTCACTCTTCCTCCCTCTCCTCTTCCCACCAAACTGCAGATATATAGTATATATGTATATTCCATCCTGTCATTTTCAGTGTTTCAACAAAGCGGCCATCAGAAACAATTTCTGAAATCACACGGAAACTCGCAAAGCGCAAAAGGAAACACTTGATGTTTCTAACATCATTTTCATCAAAGAACAGTTTACAGTTTTCGTCTTTTTTATCGAGCTCTCTTCTCCGCGAATACTTTTTCCTCTCTCGTGTAGTTCGAAAAGAGAAAAAACACTGTTTCTCTTCGCGCGGTAAACCCGACCTATCCCTCTTGTCGTAAACTAAACGCGTATCGATCGTCTCCGGAGGAGGAACAGCGAGATTTCGTTTTAACAACATTCGAATGAACAGGAAAATACGAAAAGACTGAAATTCGATAGACATTATCAGCGAAATTTCTCTTCTTTTCTCTTTCTCTCTCTCTTTCTCACACACACACACACACACACACACACACACACACACGTAATATATTTAATAAGCAAAAAAACCAGGATCAAAGGCAATGATTTCGGGAATGGACATCGTCGTCGGTCTCGGTTCGCATATCTTCCGGAATAATCGGCCCGCAAACAATGAAAATGACGAACGAAGGGGTGTGCTTAATTGACGATGTTTCAATGGAACAACAAGGGCGAAGGAAACGCGACAACCCCAAAAGCCACCCCAGTCGAGCGAGGGGTAAACTCGAATGGTCGTATCCTTTGAACCTTCCAAGTGGCTTTAAGGCCACGCCAATATTTCACGGGTTTCGTTTGCCGGGTCTTTTTCCTCTCGCATTGTACGCGCGCCTTTCTCCTTTCTCTCTCTCTCTCTCTCTCTCTCTCTCTCTCATCCCCCGGCATTCGACATATATATTTCCGCAATATTTGAATAATGCCTCTTTCGTGATTTGCGTAATCGTTTATTCGATTCGATCGCGCGTTCACGAAAATAGTTACATTGATGCGCTAAACGTGATAACATCGCGATTACTATCCGGTAATTTTGGTTTGCATTAATATACAATCCGGCTGAATTAACGATACAACATGCAACGGAACGAGAAATTTCAACATTGTACACTACGTATAGGTACGAAGAGAAAGAGAGAGACAGAAAGAGAGCAGTGCAAGAATATTTGCATTTATATTATAACGAAATAAATAAACTCCGACATGTTTCTCTCCAAAATAAAACGAAGTTACTATACTCCGTCAAAATGGCGAATGTAGTGTCTGCCTCATGAAATTTCCACGCGGAGTCATACGCATCGAAATGGCAGTTTGAGCTAAAATAACACAAGGCACCGCGAGACGCGCGAGAAAGTGATAAGATCGTCGAGTGTCACACAACAGACTCGTTACCGACGACGTCGGCAAAGCAGAAATTGCCGCCAGTTGTTGGAAGTTTTAAGCGTGTTATACAGCGGTAAAACATCGATCAAGTGGTTTAGCGAACATTGACTCGACACAGAGAGAAAGGGAGAAAGAGAGTCTATTTTCAAACTGTTTTAGATTCAGATATTTAATTAAAAACAAAAAAAAAAATAAATTTGACACATCACGACACGTCACAGAAAAGAGAAAAGCTCACAGAATGAGAGACAGAGATAGATGTTTGAATAATATATCATATGCTAAAATATAATCTTGAAACAGAGCTCGCTCGGATCTCAAACGCGGAAATAAATTTATTTTCCTATTTTCGTAAACGCGCGATTATTTTTAATATCTTTAAAAAAAGACTCACCTCTCCGTGCGTGTCCCTCCTGCCGTCTGGCGTGTTCTCAGGTAAGAAATACAGCCGCAAAGACGCCAGAGGTTGATTCGGTCCGCGATTGTCCATCCACAGCAGCTGTAGCTCGCCGATACTGACGAGGTCGGCATCGCTCCAGAGTTTCGTCAGAAAGAAACTCCCGAGACGCAGGACACGACCGTTACCTATTCTTACTGCCTTGTAAAATGTGTAAGGGCCGTGGCTGAAGCAAGCACTGCCCAGTAACTGAAAAGAACAAAAAACAAAGAGAGAGTTGATTTCGAATTACACGTCGAGGTCCGTCCAATTGTATTTTCAACTTTATGAAAACATAATTTCTCGCAACATGATGGCTTCTAAATAATAACAACATACGTAATGTGTGTGTGTGCGTGTGTACCACAATATACTAAATAATTTAATAATTATCATGTAATTATTAATATTATAATTAACGTATATTTAATACTTAATGAGAAATACGTTTGAATAGTGCGCATTACATTATAATGTTAATTAGACTAATACAAATAGAAAAAGTCTATTCATATTAAAAGTACGTCTTAATACAACAAAGAGCGTATGTGTGCATGTATATGTATACACGTGCACACAAATATTGAAACAATTTGATTGAAGGATCTTTCTTTTTCTACCAAACTAGCGAAAGCTCGTTTGAGTCGATGATTTAAAATATCATCCCCCGCCGAACACGAGCAACGTGAGAGATTCGCAGCGACGACGGCAGCGGGGGATGAGCCCGCAGAAAAGGGAGAGGGTACGCCTCCCCAGAGGATATTTGCAGCGAAGCACAAGCACGGCACACGTGCGCACTCGCGTCGCCGCAACGTTGCACGCACGCACGATGATGCACACGCACAGCACATACGTAACGCGCGCGAGATAAACCCGACATGTTGTTCGCACACAGAATAGAAGAAACTCTTCGCGCTAAAAGCGACAACGCGGGAGTTTCCGAGTCGGGACTGTGTGCGATTGAAATCGATCGAGCGTGACCGACGCGTGACGGTAAATAATAGACACGCGCGCATGAAAACTCATTTGCTCTTGTATTTTAATTGATCCAGAGTGAACGCGCGAGACGCGTCGTCCGTACCGATGAGAAAACAAATCTCGCACTTAAAAGAAAAAAGAATGCAAGGGGATTAATTTGCATTTTCGCGCGAGGAGGGGCAAACAAAACAACAATAGAAAAAAAAAAAAGAGAAATCCCGAACGATATACGTGACGTTGATTTTATGCCGGACTTTTCTCTCTCACCCGTTTACTTTCTTTCTCACTCACTATCTATTTATCTCTCTTTCTCTCTCTCTCTCTCTCTCTCGCTCTCTGTGCTCCAGAAAAAGTATTTATTATTCAATGAGAAAAATGTTTATTATCCGGTTGCTGAAAAAATTCCGCAAACGAAAGAGCAAACGAACCGTGCTCAACGGAGCGGAGTACAGTCCGTCGCATAATTTTCGCCGACGAGAGCCGGCGAGACGAGCGGCTGCAAAACCGATCGGTATCGGAGAGAATCTCTTTTGTGTGTGTTTTGCTCTGTCTTCCTTTTTTTTTTTTTCGTTTTGCTAAGATTCGACTATCAAAGCTTTTGATTAACGGAGCAACAACGACGGTTCCCTACACGGCACTCTGAATAGCGAGGAATTCCCGCATCGGGAAATACACGAACGTGGTTTACCGACGCGCATGTCGACGTGCGTGCGCGCGTGTACATGTGTTGCACGTACATATCAATCAACCGGAAATCACTCTGTAATTGTCGACGCGAACTCCGGAGTTCGCTATTCGCTCCGCCGCTGAAAGTTATTGCGAAACTTCACGGAATATTCTAATAGCGAAATTAGTCGGCTTTGTTATTCCTCATTTACGTTCCTTGCAGAGAATATATTATTATACCGTTTTTTTTCGGGTTTTTTTATTTTTCTTTTTTTTTTAACATGTGATATGTCAAGTTATCACACGTCACGGCGAACATCAACGGCGGCGTGGCCGTACATATAGATGCGATATCGTCAATATGGGAAAAAGTTCGTATAATTTCGAATAGTCGGCAGTGAATATTCGATACTCGAAGATGAGAAAACACGATCCGACGGCTCGCTTGTAGCGCGGACTGTACGGACGTCTGCTGCTTTGCGGCGGAAACTTGTCCATTACTCCCTTTGCTTTATTTATCCGGGCGAAATTTCAAATGGATCGGATTTGGACGTAAAAGAGACAGCCGCGCAAAGATCGATGTGCTGGAATATTCACGTGAAACGCTCTACATTTTTTTCCTCATATCCGGTTTTATATATATATATATATGTATATATACATATATCTGTATGTGTGTATACATATATATACAAAAATTTTATTGTTTTTGTGCGACGTAACTGCATAAGAATTGATCTCCTTCGGCGAAAAAGAGCAAGATGATATTTCAAAACACTCGTCTCGAAGCATAAGATTTTTTAATTGTCGATAAATGAATTTTCGATATCGGATCACATATAGTCGCGCGCGCACGCGATCAATCGAGCGCGCCTGTAAACGGATCGGATCTCGAGTGTGCGCTTCGTTATGCAAAATTGTCGCCAAGTCGCTCATCATATCGAGCGCGTGTGCCGCGATCCGTGACCCGATGTTACATAATTGAATCAATAACATCACCGTGAAATCCGCATCGTGAGGAGAATGAGCACCGCTGCCATAACTATTTCCAATGTTTTAAGAGTACAGTCACGGCCAAGAGTTCCCTCCGTTTGCAAGAGAAAAAGGATCAGCCGGCGATGGGTATTTATAGCGGTTATAATCTCGTTTCTCTCTCTCTCTCTCTCTCTCTCTTTCTCTCTATCTTCCTCTCTTTCCGTGCGTTCTGCACCGCACGCGAAACCCACCGGCCATTGATATCGCGATTGCATCTACGACGCTCTTTTATCTGCGCGAACAAGTGCATTGGCGCGGAGAGAGACGCGTGCACGTACGTATACGTGCGTGCCCTTACATATGCGCGGACGCGCGTGCAACGAATTATTTTCGAATTCGTTGTATCGCCGTTATTATTTATCGAGGCGTGCCAATTACACGAGAGCCTCTATCACTAAATATTTCACCACGCCGATGCACAATGGCGCGCATGCATTATTCATTCGGTCGTCGTGTACGTCCTTCTTTTGTAAAAAAAAAAAAAAAAACATTGTTCATCGCGTAAATGAATAAATAAATTTCCGTCGTCGTAATACTGATTTCTGTCTCTTTCTCTCTCTTGCTTGCTTACTCGCTCTTATTGTTGATTATATGCCGAGAAGCGCGGCGCACGTGCAAGCGATATTTAAAGTGTCGCATCGATGCAAATTATTTAAAAATAAAGAGTCGTGATATATAATAACAGAAGTGAACGTTTATAACGTTCGACGATAAATATAATGTCGTGTCTCGTTTTTATTTTTTGTACTTGGTTTTCAGAAAAGAAAGAAGAAAGTAATATAAAGCACAAGAAGAAAAAGCGTATCTGTAAATCTTTGTCTCTTCGAAGTGGTAATTCGAAAGCATACTAAGTGCAAAGTTATCTGTGGCGCTTTTTTCCGTATATATGTATACAATATACATATACATATACAATATATATATATGTATACATATACATATATACACGCGACGCGAAAAGATAATTGTTATCTTTCTTAATAACGCGTTATCCGCTCCTCCATCGGGGATACCGTAACATTACCGCGCTCGGAACTTCTGCAACTTTATATAATGATCGTTGTCTGTTTTCCTCTTGCAACAGAAACGCTCGCGCTGAAACGGGTCGTTGTGGGAGAGAGCGAGTGCGGCGGTCGGAGTGACAAAGACGGAAAAAAAATGCGTCACGTAACATTTTAAGGCCGTCGAGTAGAATAATATAAAGACATAATAAGAGCTCTGTATTTTTTCTTCCGACATTTAGAATGTTTTGAAGAGCGACAAAAATGTATAAACGCAAACACAACATAATAACGATCGAAATGATCGAAGTAAAAAAAAAAAAAAAAAAAAAAAAATGATTTTTTTTGTTTTAACTCTCCTCGATGCGAAAATCTATACCTTTATCATTTTCGCGTTTATCCGAGATAGGAAAATGCGTGCGAGAAAAAAGAAGAAAAAAGGTAATTAATCGAGTTCGCTTTAATCGGCCGTGTTGCGGTATGAATATTATAAATATTCAAAAGTACGCCGCGCTCATTGCTATGCCGATGCCCCCGGCCGACTAGAAGATACGAAAATGCTGAACATCTTGCTGTGTGCCATTCGCGATATCGCGACACATTGTTATAAGCACGCGCACGACAGAAACGAGAGCGGACCAAGAAGAGTTTTTGAAAAAAATGAAAAAATTAAACAGCGACGATCGCACGACGACAAAATTAGTTACATGCAAACGACCGGAATAAATGCGAACAAATTACTGCCGATGGCTAATAACTCTTACGCAACATGCATTACCGGCAACATAACGAGCGATATATCGTACATGGGAGTCATACAATCGCGCGCGATTGTAGGGTTATCAAAGAGGTACAAGCGTAAATGTCGGCCATCAAAATTATTTCTATCGCGATGCAACGGCAAATTATTTCAATCGACCGAAATCGCGACGTAATAAGCCGCTTACGCGATTTTAAAACAAATTAATTATAAAAAAAGAACTCAATCCGTAATATACGCTTCTTTCTCTCTCTCTCTCTCTCTCTCTCTCTCTCTCTCTCTTCTTTTTTTAGAAAGGTTTTTTATCCGCTGATATAATAAACTGCGACAAATTACCGAATGAATAAAACAACATCGTATATCCGACTAGATTGCCATTTGAAACGATCGCAATTGACGAGAGGAGAGGAGAGAAGAGGAGACGAGCGATATATTTGCATCATATAATTAACCTTTTTCATTGCGCGAGAATATGTAATCATCCCGCTTATCTCGAACGCAAAGATCTCGCACGCGTGGACCCCCGAGGTACCACGAGGGATCGAAAAAAGGATAGGATATATAGGGCAATGCTCCCCATTCCCCGTTTCACCTCCCTCGCGTCATTGTATATACCCCGCTCGACCGCGTGTAATCGCATATATACGAAGCTGTCCCGCCGCGTGTCCCTTCCTTTACGATCTCTTTTCTATTTTCCCTCCTTGTTACTGTGTCTATATTCTTTGCCCATCTGTCTCTCTTTCCGATAATATTCTCCTCTAGAACTTGTCGCGCCGTCTCTCTCAACCCTTTTGCCGTGGTCTTCTTCTCTCTAACTCTTCTTTTCTTTCTTTCTTCCTTCTTTTTCTCTCTCTCTCTTTCTCTCTTGCACGCGCAGAGAATGAGTTTTACTAACCGCTTTAAAGCGTCCGTCACATCGCATGAATCACCGGCGGTTAGGAGATTAAGGAGCATGGGTCTGATGACGTCGTCGTGATAACGCCGCGCGGATGAAAAATCTAAGAAACACAGAAAATAACCGACTATTGTTCGCAGAATTAATTTATCCATTTTGATAACTTTGTGTGTGCCGTCCGCCGCACAAAAAGAAGTCACAATTGTTTCAAGTTATTTTGCAAATTAAATTTTATTACGATGTATTCTACGATAAAATATATATATATATATATATATATATGTTGATATAGAAAAAAGAAATCGTTAATTACTCATCGATAAGATACGTAACATTTTTGTGATACCAAAATTTAATATTAACACGGAACAATATTTCATTAGTGCGTCCTCGAATTAAATTACGTCTCATAAATTAGCACGGGTATAGTTCCAGAAAATAAGAAGACTAGACACTAGCTAGAGCGCGCGTTCTACTTTCGTTTTACTTTTCGAAATGACGCGCGGTTGGCTCGAGACACTCGCGTGGCGTCGCGTCGTCATATTGTGAGCAGACCTTTAACCCGCGATGCATGCGCGCATACACGCACGTAGAGGGTTTCCTATATCGTGTTTTCCTTGTGTGTGTGTGTGTTTGTAAGAATGATTTGTGCACAGCTTGTGTACACGAACGGACACGCACATACAAACAGCCAACACACAACATACACGGAATTTGACTCAGGTATGTCATGCATACATAGACGAATCGACAGATAGGGAAAGAGAGAGAGAGAGAGAGAGAAAGACACTTGACTCTTCAACGCATACATCATCTCACAAAAGCGCTCGCAGGCATTTAAAGATTTCATTTGGACAGGCCTGCTGCGCCCGTCCGTCGCGTCGTGTTTCGTCGCCTCGTACGACGAAAAAGAAGCTTATCACGCGGGTATCGTTTCGTGAAAATGAATACGAAAACTTTTGCTTATTCGTATTCGTTACCGATCCATATCTCATCCCACACGTGCGTGCTATGAATCAATTACGCGCGGCCGTGCGATACTCCGCAAAGAAACTTTGCATTAGATATTCCGAGCAAGTAAATATACGCACACGCGGGAAAGACAGACGGACAAATGCGGTCTGATATGATATTTAATAATGAAAACCGTAACGCACACATTTATATAAGAAATAAAATATCTATGTGTTTAAATTTTATTTGTGTGTAAACGCTTTATTGAAATTCTTCCACTGTAGTTTATGTTTCATTATAAATGTTTTTACATATGTATGTATGTAAATAACGTTCCGATTAAATCTACGTTATAAATTCAATGTAATGAAGTCGTAAATAATAGATTATTCTTTACTATTCATAATAAAAAAATTGCAATATACACTTTAATAGAATAATTAATAATTCTTTTATCTTTTTTATTTCTTTTTATATACATTTATGCGATGTGTTTCAATTGTTATAGAAAATATTCACAAGACTCGATTTAAACTCTATTATATTTCGTCGAAATGTATATTCGTTATCTATATGTGTTTCTCTCTCTTTCTCTTTCTCTCTCTCTC
Organism: Pseudomyrmex concolor; assembly: GCA_014839585.1. Taxonomy (NCBI): domain Eukaryota; kingdom Metazoa; phylum Arthropoda; class Insecta; order Hymenoptera; family Formicidae; genus Pseudomyrmex; species Pseudomyrmex concolor. The sequence continues at coordinate 21,164 of QVOB01015303.1, forward strand.
TCTGTCTCTCTGCGTCAGATGTAGTTAACAATCGATAAACGAATTATTCATCGCGCGCGCTGCACGATAAATAACTCATTTATCGATAACAAAATTGACTTTTGCATTTGGCGTCCGTTTGCCGAGTTGGGAGAAGACAAATAAGCATATGCGAAAAGACGAAATGTCGAAATAAAATAGAAAATGAGATATGAAATAAAACTAGCCAACGCACCGTATCTTTATATCGAGACTGTTATAACAAGCGCGACTGAAAGCTGATTCACTGAAAGTTGCTAGGAACGTGTGTAATACACTTGTGTGTGCGTTCAGACGAGAAAGATATATAGGATGTTTCAAGCTTCCTTGAACTTCCTTTCATCTATAAATTCTTTAATTCAAAGGCGACTTTTACTTAGCTCGCACAAGTTCGATAGTATATACACAGCTTTTTAGAATTCTTTAATGTGTATGCTTTTCGTTCAACCTTTTCTCTTTGACAAATAAAAGAAAATTAATTAAAACCTAAAAGTTTTTTTTTAAAGAAAAACTTTGCAACAACAAAATGATTCTTGAACAATAAAATTTCAATGTCTATTCTAAAATCCGAGTTAAAACGAGGTTTTAATTTTCAAGTTGTTAACGATTTAAAAATTACGCCTTTCAGAAATAAGAATTGCATCGTTTCGTTTTCTCGTCGACCGTATCGTCGTCTCTCTTTCTGCCACTTTTCCTTCCGCGCGTTCTATCTCGTTTCTCCCGCTCAAGTCTTTCTCTTTCTCTCTTTCTCTCTCTTGGCACCGTTCTCATCGAGTTATTATTACACGGCATAGGGTCACTATCGTTGTTATTCGTGCAGAAGGTTCTCATTTGCGAAAGAGACACGCGTCGATAAAAGATATCCGGACTTGAGCAAATAAATCGGCCTGCCTTGGGCATCTTCCCTGCTCAGAGAGAAGATTCTCATCTTGCAGATCAAAAGTCACCTTGACGATGGCAACCAAAATGAAACCGGTTTTCAGGATATGAAATTGAATCCCTGTTTTGGTTGGGACTTTTTTAATCAATGTTTATTTCTACATTTACCAGTCGTGGTAGAAAAAAATGCAACATCACATTAAGCAGCATTATCTCTATTTTCTCTTTCGCTCTCTCAGCATAGATTACGTGTTGATTATCTACATACTTAAACAACGACGACAAGCGTATATATGTGATAAACAGCGTAACTACTGTTCTCAACGAATTGGTTCAATATGCTAGCTTAGAGATTTTAGTCAAAAATAGTTTGTCATATATAGAAAAAAAAAAAAAGAAAAGACTAAAGAACATCTCAAAACTTTCATTAATCATCACAATAATCATCAATTCCAAATACTTCTTTCGTCTAACAACAAGTTTTTATACGTCAGGTCTCAAAAATTCTGAGTTCTTGGAATTTATAAATGCCAAGTAAAATGTTTTCAAAGCGAAGAAAAATAAATTGTTACGTGACTTTGTTTGTAATGATGAATCTATATTCAAAATTGTTATTTATTCAAAAACATTCGAATCTTTTGGAATTTATTGTTCGTTAATATTTATTTTATGCAGGAAACACACACACACATACATACATACGTGTCTCTCTTCTCTCGTTCGCAATCCAAAAAATAAAGTTTTGTGGAAAATTGTTGATGCGTTTCCAATTTGCATGCTCTTTACATTCTCATGCTTGTAAAATAGTTATAAAAGCGGACAAACCGTTTCATTTACGTAACACTCGCTTTAACGATGTTGCACGTAATATAACGTTTGTAACGGACATGAATAAACTGAACAATTAATGCAACCAAAAAAAAAAAAATTATTTTTTTCGCAAAACAAATGTGCAATTCAAAACTGTGCCGTGTTCGCGGTAACAAGCAAATACAACACAAATTATGCACCAAAAACATTTATACCAGTATTTCTCCAACAGGTCACACACGCGATAGATTTATGAGAAACTATTGGAACGGAATTTTTGTATAATTTTATGGAGAAAAAAAAAGAAAAAAATAACTTTGATAACATGTATTAGATAAGAAGCATGTACAAGCAAAGATATATACTATTAGTGTTTTCTCGGTATTATCGCCCACCTTTTCTAGAATGTTCAAGCGACTCCCGCCGTGACTAAGGTTTCGTATTTCCGGGAAGGATTTTTTTAAGTCGCATCTGGTGGGTCGTCAAACTTTAACAAAGCGACTCTCGTCGAGACGATCTACGAGTTCGTAAATCGTGAATTGCTATCTTCATTAAAGTTTACGACGCTTCTTGAACGCGAGCTTAGGCTTACGGAACTAATTACGGCACGAGTGCGGAATTTAAAAAATTATATTATCGCGGCGCGCAAGACAGCGTTAAAGGAAAGAGAGAGGAAGAGAGATGAATAACAGCGTAATGTCAGCGCGCTATTAAACCGCGCGAAATTGTCAACGAACGCAGGCGAAACGATTCCACGCCTTGACGGAGTGTGCATTCCGATCTTATGCGCAACGAAAATAGCGATAAGATATAACAAAGAAATGCGTAGAAATAATAATACTCGCTATTATTATTTCATTAAGTAATATGTATTTGTGTCCATTGTCAATCAATGTAAACAAATGAAAAATCGATAAACTCAATACAGAGTGTGATCTCTGAAGAAAAATTATTTTTCAAACACACGCGTACGTAACACGAAACCGAAATGATAATTCGTTATCAACAAAAAAATAAATTATTTGTAGCTTGTCAAAGTCCGAGAGCTACGTAGCAGTAGCAACCAACAACGTTAATCCCCATTATAGTCTGATACAATACAACACAGCGCTATCTCATGGAATACACATTTTTGCATTTACATGCAGTTTCACGCAGATAATGCAACGGCTCTTGCAGTCACGATTTCCCAATCGCGCATAGTCGCGGTGAAGTGAACGTGCGGGAAGTAAGGAGAGCAGAGGGGTGTTCTCTCTATCTTTCTCTGTGTGTCGACTGCGTATGAAGATGAGGGAGAATCGAGTGGAACAAGAAACGAAGAGAAGAAGGAACACAAGAGGGGCATATACACACTCGCACGCGACCCACGCATGCGCGCGCGCGCATGCACACACACACACATACACACAAGCACGCATATACGTGTTATAGATCCGATATCGCATTATTATTAAATCCCAAAGCAAAGGAAAAAGGAAAACATTATTGAACGCCGACCGCGCTCGCTCGTTCGAGTCTCGTGGATGTATTTTCTTCTATCGCATTATTTCGCGTAATTGCGAAATTAAATCAGAGCGTGTCGCGCGCTCAGTCGCTGCGTGAAATTAACAAATCATACGTCATAATATGCACGACAAATTGTGATCAATATTTGAAGAATTTCCTGAGGCGGAAGTAACATCTTCCCTTTTTTTTGTGCTCTCTCTCTTTCTTTCTTCCTCTTTTCTTCTCTCGGACCCACCTATTTGCTCGCAAGTTTACATATGTGAATTTGCAAACTTGGCCCAAGAATTTTATGAATTTAAAACATAGCTTATGCGTTACGAGAGCTGGAAGTAATCCGCGCTATTAACGTTCTTCAACACAACATTCACAGAGTAATGACATTGATGCGACCGTGAGAAAGAGAGAGGGGCACTTTATAAATTCGAAATTTTACATGTTTCATTTTGTGTGCAGGACGCGGTAGTTCCATCTGCCGCGTCTCGCACCGTTTAATTTATATTATATATACTTCGTTATTTTTCATTCTACTCTCCGTGAAGAGATTAATCTCGAGCGTCCCGCATTCCCTCTCCTTCCATCTTTTTCTCTC
>QVOB01015304.1:0-20641 GCA_014839585.1 Pseudomyrmex concolor
TTTTTACGTTTTGCCAATTAAAATCGTGGCCTGTATTAATTCTATGTTCGGTCACAACGCTGTAATCTGTAATGTTCCGGTTAATTTGGTCTTTGTGTTCTGTTATTCTTGTTTTAAGTTTCCTTTTTGTTTGTCCGATGTAAGTAGGTAGGATGTTGTATTTTACTGATTGTTTTAAAAAATGTAATCTTAAAGTCGATCTAATGTGCTTATAATTGAAGGAAATTCATTTTCTTAATAACGACACGCAGGTGTTTCCAAAATGAGTTGAAATAAATTTAAAAAAGCCGAGATTGTGTCCAGCGTGATTTAACCTGTATTTTGGCTCGATATTAGCTTGCTTTATCAATCGTTTTTTATCTAAATTATACGAGTAAACCACACAAATTTTTAACAAAACTTTCAATGTGTTTCTTTTTTAACGAAACTGAAAATCTGTTCTCAAAGCAAAGCGTGTGACACATCATCGACCGTATCGAGTCGAGATTTTTCCAAAAGCCCACTTCCGTTTCGTCGCTGGAGCGTCCACGCGCTATCAACTCGACGTTCGTTTAACGCAATACAATTAACCGCATTAATTACAGGCTTTTAATAGCGCTACCCCGTACCGTGCGCCGCTCTCTGCCATACGCCCCCGCGATGCTCGCCTCTCTTTTATTCGTAATAACTCGGTTACCCAACGCTTTTAGCTCACCTAATTTTCACGCTCGCTCGCTGAAAAGGCAAGGCATCAAAGGCTATTGCGACTTAAAACGCTCGTCTTGCACGCTCACGGTACTTTACCCTATTTTATTAAGACGAGAGAGAGAGAGAGAGAGAGAGAGACGCATTATGTATCGGATTTTTACGTCTTCGGCTGTGCGTATACAGATCAACTGTGACAACACATTTTATTCTGCATATATCTATATCTAATTTTTGTCGGACGTATGATCTATGATGAAATAAGAAACACTTTAGTCAGAAAAGTTTGAATAATATTCTCAGCTAATAGTTGTATTTTTCTTACTAAAGGAGAAAAAAATTATTGGACGATAAGACGTACTCCAATACCTATATTCCATTTTTATGCGGGATGCGCGCGACAGGGAAAGGTCAGGGGAGAGAGAAGTTTGCAGCTTGAGATAAGCGCGACTCTCTCTTAAAGGGACCGATATAGGAAGAAGCGTCGAGAAGATCTATACGCATTTCACACACACGAGAGTGGTCGCGCACGGAGCGTTATACATCTCCGCGGCTGACGAAGTCGAAGATTGATAGCGTGGGTGGAAAGGGCGAGGGGGGGGAAGAGGGCAGAGATAGGCGGATGGAGAATTGGTACGAAGGGAAAAGGAGCGTGAGCGGGGAAGCAATCAGCATTTTCCTGAAAGCCAACTCCCCGAGGTCCGCGCATTATTCTCGGAAAAGACCCGCTACCACTCGTGCCACTTATAAGCTCCGCTACCTTCCGCCATGACTGACTCTCCCTTCCCCGCCTCTTCCCTTCTGCCACCCCGTTCGCGTTTCTCCATCCGCCCTTCGTTCTCTCATCTTCTCGGTAATTACGGCGAAGAATGACCGCAAGACGGTTCTCTGTTTGTACGTGGTTTTCGTATTTTCAACGTTTCGCGTCTTCCGTAACTGGCTATATTCCCCTCGGAAACGATCGCTCCACGTCCCCGCGTGTCTTTCATTCCGCCGTAAAATCCTTCGGAAAATCCTCTTTTTCTGTGTCCATGCCGATTTGTCGCCTGTCTCGCCCCTCCCGCGTTGTGAGACGCGCAGATGCGCGTTTGTGCTCCCGCTTCACAGCACGAACATCTTTATAATCTCTTCTCGTGCGTCAAAAACTGTTGTTTACTGTTTTTAACTAATCATTTTTTTATTGATACAAGAATTATTATTAATAACAAGTGTGCTTCTTTTATTTTGACGAATTGATTTTGCAAGTGTGAATATAACTTAACAGTTTATTGAAAAAAATAATTTTACAAGTCGAAAACAGATGTTAATAATGATAACAAAGCAAGATGTACTTGCTTTTTACAATGATTTTGATAATCGTGCGATTATAACTGCAAGATCTGAATTTTCAAGGGAGAGGGTGAAGCCGATAGCGCGCATAGAGGTGCCGGGAGACTCGAGTGGACGAGATTCTGGAGAGAGGTGTTGACAGTTGGGTACGAGTCGTTGAAAGGGTTTGACGGGATATAATTGTGTTGCGATTGACAGCTTCTCGGTCCGCTTGATGAAGTGGGTCGCGAGACCTGCCGACTCATCGACGCGTCGTTATGTCCGACTCGCTTGTTGTGTCGGCGGCATACATGAGTGTTGGTGGTGCCCGTTGCCGGTATATACATATATATATAACGCGAAATTACGCTATCGTATCGCATATACGAAATCGACTGAACGACCAAAGTTTTCGGTCGTTTGTGCTAATAGAAAAGTCGTGTCGACCGTCAGCACGCGCGGAATTTATTGTAAAAACGTGACCACTCTACGTCGCCGTCCCTCCCGCGGTCGTTTCCGCGTGCGAATCGCGATCGTCAGGATTTTTCATATAATGTAGTAAAGGAAATATAAAGTCCTGTCATTCCACAATAACACGCTCCGAAATCGAACTTATATTTCCGCGAAAATCTACCCGTTGAGGTAAAACAAGGAATTGAATTTCCGCCACGGTCCGTCCGTATGAATATTAACGTAAATTTACTCATTGTCGCAAGTGCTTGAAATGCGCGACATTTATAATTAGACGCGGTCACTTTTATGTAAACTGTTTTTTTTGTGTATAATTTTAATTGACAACGCAACAATTTTTTTTTTATTTGTCACTTACAGTTTCTTCATATATAATTGTCTTCATTATTCAACTCATCTCAAATACATGTCGATTCTTGTACACACAATGACAGAGAATTATCGGTAATAATGACGGAGAAACAGGTGAGTCGGGAAGCGGTCCTTTAAGCAGTTTCTCCCGTTGTTCCGCGGACGAAGTTACAGTCCAAGGAGGGTTAGTTCCTACTTTAAGAACCAATTAGTTCTGGGTTGCTACGTCTCGCTATATCGTTTTCACTACCTCCCTCGGGGAGGTCTGTATTATTCACAGATCTTTTGACAAATGATCTGAACCCGATCTCTCTATCCTCGGCTAGTGTATATAAGCATTGTGTGCAACATTCTTTTGCTATTTATTTAATAATATTTCTGCTGTGTTTATCCGAAATATATACATGTAAATTACATTTAATACGTAAAAAATTTAAATTACATTTTTGTTAAAACTACACAGCCAGTTAAATGACGTATTTCGAGAATTATCCTCAAACGAAAGAACAATGCGAAGAACTTTAATTTTCTATATGAAATGAACTTTCGAGAAAAGAAGTAATCGAGAAGTAGTCGATTAATTACATGTAAGAAACTCTCGAGGGATTTCGGTCATATCGATAAGAGTTTTCGAAAGAAGAGAAAAAGATGTCGACGCGAGAGTGGAAAGGGATGCAGATAGCTTAAAGGGCAAACTGTTGCTTTGGGTTTCAACAAGTAGGTCAACGACCGAACCGCTCGATGGAGATTTTGGTATCTTTATCGTTGCTGTGCGTGTGTGTGTGTGCGTGTATAAAAAAGTACACACACACATTCTACGATTTCTTCGCATTCGTCTTGTTTTCGAAAAAAAAAAATTTTTTACGTCTGGAACCGACGCAAACTTCTTTGTCGCGCGGTTTGCCATTCTAATTAACAAAACTATTTATCGATTGTGTTGAAGTAATTTTCATCTCGTTCGCAAGACTGTAAAACTTGAAGAACTCTGCATTAATGAAGATTTTGAGCGATACAATGAGCACATTTATTACGACTTACGTGACGCTCTTACGGCAATCCCGTTGCCTATATAATACATATATACGCTCTCTTTGTCGTGTCTCGGTGACGTTTTATCGTAACTCGGGGGCAATTATGCCGAAGACTGCGAGCGTGCTGGCTTCTCTCTTTGTCGCGCGATATTGCATGATAAGCGAATTACGCCTCTCGTCGCAAATCACATTACCTTCGTATAAAATCGCTGTGAAGTTCCGTTCCTGCCGGCCCGATCGGTGCAGGTAGCTATTACAACGCGATTCCCGATTCGGAAATATATCACGAACTTCCAGCGTTTAAAATTGACCGGAACACAATAACGTCGGTTCTTTATTCGAAGTAAACTAGATTTATCTTGATGTTTTTCCGAAAAATTATTCTCTCGTCGACATTTTCAGTTGCGATTCACTTGTCTCATATCGTCGTTCGTTACATGTAAGACAATGTAATAATACGCGTTCGACGACGACGTTCCACGCACATTTTGACCAATGTCTCGACGGTCTGCCGACGGATTGCAGACAACGCACCATCTGTTCATTAAGGATGACGTGTCACAAAAGAATCGTCGCGATTATAAGATAATCATTCGGTAGAGACTGACGTTTCGTACAGTTAAAAAAAAAAAAAAAAAAAGAAGTATTTCTCAGATCATTGATTTATTGTAAATAAAATAACGACTGATGTGTCTTGTAATAATTTTTGCCAGCCGAGGAAAAAGTGCTTTTACGCGCTAGATAGTTTCGGTTATATTGCCGATTTCTCTTGGGAAGCTTTCAGTAAAGAAACAATCAACCACTCAATGTATAGCAGATTGGAATAGATCACCCGACGATATATCGGCAGAGCCGTTTTATTATTATTATCCGGAACGTATCTTCTTCGTGTAGTTATTCGTCGTCTTTACCGAAGACAAATCGCAGTTCGAAGATCAAAATTTTCCGCAAATTCTAATTGTAAGTATTTCCCGTGTAACATTTCCTTCGTATTAAAATAACACAATTTTATATTTGTTGCATAATTAAACGCATTGTTTGCAGTATTTGTTTACAGCGGATTTCTGAACTAGCAGAAATTTTCCCGTGTCGCACATAAATTTCAATTTATTCCGCGCCCGATTGTTTTGCGAAAGTTAAAAGCGATTTGAGTCTCCAAACGAGATGTGTGTTATGTACGTTCCTATCTGTACGTGTCGAAATGCGACTGTGGGAGGAAAGGGATCGGATGTAAATCAAACTCGGATAGCCGTGAAACGAGACTTTAGACGAGATCAGGTTAGAGACTGGATCCTGAAAATAAAATTACGCCTTCGATCGTGCGTAAATGAATTTCCTGCTATCCGTGTCTATCACCGCCGCCTGAAATGCTGGAAATGCGACGGTTCATAGAACTTTTTTGCTTGATATAGATGCCGATATAGATAGAAGATCTCGTCTCGAAAGACGCGCAAAAAAAAAAAGAATTAATTATGAAGAAGAAGAAAAAACCACCCCGAGATAATTAAAACCCAGAAAAGAATCTTCCCCGAGTTGCTCGATTACCGGCCTTGTCGATCCGGTAATCGCATTAGGACCGGTAATTACGACACCGCTCATAGTAACGTGAAACCCCCCCAGTAGGTCGGTTAAAGTACCGGACAGGGTTATGCAGATTGCTTTATAACCTTGTTACCGATCACTCTATTAACCTTACGAGGTTGTAGCAGTCCGTTGCCTGTTTCTGCTTCAGAAGCTGAGAGAGAGAGAGAGAGAGAGGGGGCAATAACGAGGAGAGGAGAGAGACGGGAGTATCTGTCTTTAACGTCCCTCGCTTGCGACGTTTAACCCTTGCCTACCTTCCCTCTCTCTCTCTCTCTCTCCTTCTATCCAAAAGTCACTCTTTCTCTCTCTCTCTTTCTCAAACCTCAAGAGTCACCAGTATTCTCGCAAATTTCATGATTTAAGTTCGCGACAAGTCGTACATGAAACTTCGTGCGAGTCTTGTTTTGCCGTGTCGGCAAACACAACGCTCTTATCATCCGAAGATATTCGATTTCGTTATATTCGCTTCGATGCGTCGGCGGCTCTTCTTCGTAGGATCTGTATATTCTTCGTGAAAAATGTCGTATTTTCCGTGAAACACGCCAGAAGGTACAGCCTCCGGAACGACAATTCGCGCGACCTTCTTCCTTCCGCCATCAGCACGACCCGTCCCGATTCTCTCGATTCTCAAGCGCGCTTTGACGCGAAAGATCACGCCGGGAAAGATCAGCGCGCAAGAGGCTGCGACTGACACGTGGAAATGAGGGCGTTTGTTCCATAGTCGCGCAGATCGCGATCGGGAAATCCGGTATTACGCGGTTAAGCGACGACGGACAAAAGTGTGTTCCGGCCAACCTGGGGAGCAACTTACCGAAGCGAGAAGTGTCGAAGGCTTCGCGAGCGAAATCGACCCCGAAAGATGGAAATAGTCGCAGATGCGATCGACACGTTAACATTGTCATCAATAACCGGCGATATGACGATTTTTGTATTTTTTATATATAAAATTTGAATTAATATCGCGTTAGTCTCATTTTTATACCGGTACAAAATTTATACTAACGCGATTCAAATTCGAAAATCATGTTCAAATATTAATCCAACTGCGGAAGCGTCAAATATAAAAATTTGAATTATTAAAACATTTTTATACACATTACGCAGCTTGTTCGCACGGTTTTTAAAAAATCAAACTTTTCTTCTCAACTTGCGGAACGCGACGCGGTTTAGAATATTATTATTTACGACAATGCTTTACTAATTAAATATACATATATACATAGCTATATAGATAATTTATTAATTCTCTGATAACGATTGCATAATTATATTGTAGCTCGGTTAAATGTATGTGTGTGTATACATATGTATATTTCTAATATGTATACAGGACGATTTAAATGTAATATCAAAACATAAATTATTAATTATTATTGCGGCAATAGTATCACGTTTTCCGTCGCGTTCAAATCACATTACTAATAAAACTACATTATGTCCCACATTAGCGAAGCTCAAGTGTTTTTTAACAATATTTGACACGTCAGTGAAAAATATATGTTAAAACTACGCGTCAACTTGTTTCTCTATTTCTTTTTTTTCTTCTAAGTAAAAGATCTTTAATTTTCTCTCACATTTACGACACCTGTGTAAAATGATAACAGTAACTTTGCTTGTTCGCAGCTTGCACTTAGGTTAAATGATAAAGGGGCGCGTCGTCTGAGCGGGAATCGAGTGCGAAAGGCAACACTTCGCCCAATAAATCGTGTGGCATAAAGATCGTAAATAACTATCATATTTCTCACGGTTAAGTCTACGTGACTTCACGTTTATCTTGATTTCTCGCGTGAATCGAGAAGAAAATTAAAAAATATAAAATTGTCACTTCTTTCCAACAGCGTCGGACGCCTGGCGATTCTCCACTCAAGAGTGGACCATTTCTCTCAGATCCAACGATAAATCGTGTTGTATCGAACTTTCCGTACATTTTGTATGTCATTTTTTTTTTTTTTTTTAAAGAAAAACAAAGCTACTCACTCTGATATCGGTCGACTTTAAACCGGAAACGAAGCGTTCTCCGGTGTCCCCGTCGCTATCGTTGCTAGCCGCGTCTCGGCTGGCGAGGAGCGTTGGGCCCCGATAGGAACTGCACGGACGATTGCGAGCGATAAGAGCGATAGGGGCGCATCTCACCTCGCTAGTGCCGGCTCAGCCGGAGCCGTGTCGCTCGCTCTCTGCCCACCACCGTCTGCGTCTCCCGTGCTTCTTCGACGTCCTCTTCTTGATCCTCGAAAAGATCCAGAAGCCCCCGTCAGCCGCTCGTGCAGAGCGCATGGTCACTGCGTTCACTGCTTTTCCCACCCCTTTCGCGCTTCTTGTCTCTCTCACGCGCTTTCTCTCTTTCTCTTTCTCTCCCGCGTTTTCAACCCCCGAGTTCCATCCCCGGCTCTTTCGTTTGCGCGTAATATGTATTAGACACGCACACGTTCACGCACGCGTGCGCACAACACACATACGCGCGCGTGGGTGTGACACTTTCTTTTTAAGCCTCTCCCTTTTCTCTCCCTTCTCTTTTTTTTTTTTTTAAGTAATAAATAAATTTATTTGTGTCTCCTTCTTCTGGTTGTTACTTCTTCCCATCCGGCGATCACGTAACTTTTTCTTTTTTCAGAGCGGAAACGTGAAAGATAAAACATAATAAAACAGCAAGTTACGTGAATCAACGGGTTTGTCAGTTTCTTCTTTGCGTGGTTTATTATTTTTTGACTCCTTTCTTTTTCTCTCCGTTACATCAAAGCTACTGTTAACAACAGCCTCGTGTCGTTATTGTCTCATTCATTTTCGCGATCCACTCATCTTCAAAACTGTCAATCTTTAGAAATTGACATTATTCCACAAAATTGTGAATATCTACATTTCTTTTATGTCAGAATTTGTTTGTCGATTATGCAGCGCTGCCGTTTCAATCGTTAAATATTAACTCACGACGCGTTGCGTTCGGCGCGTCATAAGAAACCGAATAATTTTCTAATTTAGGACGGAACACACGAACGTAATTAAGATTCTTTGTACTTTCGGCGCTCGGGAATAGAGCGATTCACGCGGAATTTACTTCGCGGCCGCGAAGGAACGCGAAGATCGCGAAGAATTCTCTATAGTGGGGTTTCTCGACGCCTCTCTTTCACCATCGCCTCTCTTTATTAAAACGGCTTTCATCACGTTCCAGAGAAACAAAGACAGCGCCGATATATATATATATATATATATATATATCTCACCGTCATTACATGTGTCACGCGCATATTTTTAGCAATAAAATGAGAAAGTGGATATATGAAAATTCTATTTTTGTCAATGGAATCGAAATTCCTTCGTCCGTGTCGCGTTAAAGATGGCGAGAACAAACTCCTTCTCGCGTGGAAGAGATTCCCGCGTTCTCGTTACCAGTTTGCCACCTGTGGAGTCGAACGAGAAAGCAATATAGAAATTCCAGGCAGGAAGCGAGTTCACTTGTTGATTTTAGGAAACTCCTGAGAAAACACACAAGATGCAACTTGTTGCTAAAGGACGCGCTAATCAGTTTAAGGCCGCGCGGTTTTACACGTAGATCGATGAATTACCATCTCGAGGCGAGTAAATCCAGCGATAGTTTCAAAATCGCTCGAGAGAAAATAAATAATAAAATCGAAATAGCTTAGAGTCAGCAGTTACTCGACTTATAATTATCTTGGTTAATGATTCCATTTAGATCGGAAATTTAATTATTTGTCAGTTATAAAACTCTCTCTTACATTAACACACACAGCGATTTAAAACTTAAACAACTCGATAACATTCTTTCACATTTATTTTTGTGGGATTGTGTGAATAAATTTTTTTCATAGATACATTACATAATTTGTAATACCAAAAGGATAAGAATAAGTACTTGCACGTAGAAAAAAAGCCCCCTAGGAGTTCGTTCCATTTTGGGGTTTATTGACTTGACAATCTTGATAATCACTTTGACTAATATTAATTTGATTAATTTTTTTTTAGTACAATTTCATTACGATCTGATTGCCACGAAAGCAAACGACGATGTTCCTCGCTGACACTTTTGTCACTGTCCTGCAACAACAAAAGCAATATTATTTTTCATATTGCCACTCTCCATTCCCGTTCTTCTTACAAATTCTTCTTACAATTAATAAGATAAAAGACAAGTTAATATATTAACTTTCCGTGTTGGAAATAATTTTTGACAACTGGCGCGCAGAAGACACGCCACGAGAACAATAGATGCCAAATAATGCATTGTACGGAAATTGAGGAAACTGCGAAAGAGACTCCGTCTCTCTCTCTCTCTCTCGTCCCGGATATGTACATATATAGATATATAGATATATACATATATATATATATACAAACGGAGCGAGAGACCGGAGAGCTGAGAAAACGCGTAATTGAATGATGCGCAAGTCGGATGCAGGATGAATAGAATTCAATGAGTCGACACTACCTACAAATACACGAAGACATTGCGAGTTATCATCCATTCCCGATGTATATCTTCCGAACGTCTTCGCCACGCGAAGACGGTTTCGCGATGCTACATCTCTTGCTTGATATCGCGAATTTAATCTCCGCGGGATAGTTTCATCCGCGCAGATTATTTATCGTCCGTTTTGAGAAAGTCCCTCGCTTCTCCGCGTCGATCCGATAGCGGCCATTTTGCGTGAGTGCAACCGGGTTCACGTCAAGTCCTGTCATGGTATCCTTCAATAGAGAGTTCAACATTAAGTATAAGAATATTATGGGAAAAGAATAAAAAAAAAAGAGAGAGACAGAAAGAAAGAGAGAAAGAAAGAAAACAATAATTTAAACCTACGCGTTTTGCGCCCAGCGAAGAACATCGTCGTTTACTCTTCGTGATATTCTCAGACAGAAATCTACTCGGTTCTGCCGGAAGCTTCGCGTCGCTTCCGCTTGATGCGATTTTTTCGAGATATATAAAGTTTGTCCGATCGAGCGACGTTGCTCGTGGCAACCGGTTGATCGATTTCGGAACAGGCGCGCTGTTCGCGCGAGAACCTCTTGAAGCGCCGTTCAATCGTGTCAACCCGCAAAATCATTAACCATCTCCATCAACGTGGATAAGCGGGATCAAACGCGCGATGTGCTGATAATTGCCCAATTGGGTCGAACGTGGAACGAAGTGTAGTAAAACCGTACTCGAGGCCAGGTTTGGCGATAAATAATAATTTATATAATTTACAGCGTGGGTATAATTATACGTATGTAATTTTAACAGTATAAGGGAACGGTCAATACGAAATAAAACCAGATGTTCGGGTTAAAAAACTTCTTTATTCAAAAGTTAAATTACAAACGATCCTGGATCTTCCTCAATGTTTGAATTAAAGAAAAGACAAGAAGAACTCAGTCATTGTCAGCTGCTCCAGATACCTGAGGTTAATCAGGCTGGTAATACAAACTCTATATCAAGCATTGCGCGACAAAGCCAACGCCCAGGCAACAACTGCCTATGTAATTTTACATCGTAACATTATATTATATAAAAACTACAAATAAAAACTGGCTCTGCTCGGTGAAAATTGATTTTGTATTGCGATATCTATTTCATTTGCACAAGCTCGCGTAATTTAATCTGAAAAGGAGAGGAGATCGATTTTTTAAGAGGCAACGGAGAGAGAGAAAGAAAAAAAGTTGATTCGCACGCGCATCGGCGGAGATCGTAATTTTTAATTTCTTCCGATGATGATATCGGGACATATTTCACGCGCCCTCTCACAGACGATGTCGATTCGCTGCGCTGGCTGGCTCGATGGATTTTATTATCTCGAGTGAGACCGCGTTTCGTTGAACGTCGAACTATTTAAGATAGTATGCGACGATGACAACTCGCGAGCTCTCGCGTCCGGTATCGTCCCCGGCTGAAAATCGTGGAATTTCTTTATTGTGCGCCACCGCATCGAGGGTTTCCGGAGTTCCTCTTCCTTACCCCTGCCGCGCGCACCTTTTTCTCACCACCGTGTCTTCTTTCCCTTCTTCTCGTCCCTTTCTCATCCTCCTTTAGACGTCCTATCTCTTTGCCCGCACACCTTCTCGTATGAGAGAGACGATGCCGTCAGCGGCAGATGCCAACCTCTCAACCTGCACCGCTATAATTAATACGGAAGCGAACGCGTTCCCCGGAAACCTGCAGTCGTAAAGTTAATTCAATTCGCGCGAAAACATAAGCGGTCTCCCTTAATAGGTGGCTTCCAAAGGAACCGAGAACTCTGTGTGATAGCGATCTTGCGCGAGGATGTGTAATCGCGTTTGAAACTGCGATGACACACACATGCGTCTCTTTTTTCTTTTCTTTGATACATCTCATTCCGACCGACCGATGATGTTCATCGGTGATCAACGCGGTGTTCGTATCGACACGCGCCAAGTATGAAATTGACAAACTACCTGTACCACTCTCAAGAAGAAGAACGCATGTGTATCGCGGCCGCCCGCGCTTACATTTATTTTTCGCATCTCATCTTTATTTATATTATTCTCGCGCGTTCGGTCGTACGTTACGAAAAAGAATTGGATGGGATTGACCATCGGTCTTGGAGAGAACATTCTCGCCGTTCCTCATGAAAGGCAATGAGTTTTTCGCGCGCGATATCCCACGGCGAATCTACGAGCCTGTCGTTTATCTACCGCATCATTTCGCACTCTATTTTTTTCTCAGCTTCCTCCGCTCTCTGCGAACGGCACTTCCCGCTCTTTACATCTCACATTCTTACGTTACAGATTTCACGAATCTTGATTCCCCGAGTGCTTTGTCAAATTTTTTAAAAGTACGAATGTGTATGCGTATAAGTGTGTATAAATGTGCGAGAAGAACATGACATCAAGTTTTCTCTGTTTTTTTTTCCCTGATTTTTGTTTTTGTTTTTTTTTTTTTTATACAAACTTGTGAATAATCAGGGCGTTGGATTTTATTTTCAGTGCGTAAATATGATTTCGCGCGAAAGGCGCGCGGATTTCGTTCTCCGCTATAAAGCGGCGCGAAGTATATTATTGGCCGAAAAGTAAAGAAGCCACGTTTCTCAGAGCGAGAAGTTGCTAGGCTCGCTTGTTAGCGCAGTAATGTTGCATCGAAGAAAATTCTATTGCCCTCGCTATCAACTGTCACGTCTTATTCTCATCTCCTCAGTCTATACAAATGTCACTGATACTTTTTTTTTTTTTTTTATATTGATTTATACGTTTAATATTTCAAAATGTATATTTATATAAATGAGATGAGAAGAAAAAAAAGTTTCTTCTTAATTTTCAGGTTTTCGTCTTTAACACATTTCTTTGATAGTTTTTACACATGTTGTGTATTTTGAATTAACGTATTACTTTTACAATGCGTATTTTGCGTTTGTGATTTTATCTCAAAGCTAATTTTTCTCAATACACCGTAGCGTTCGGTGATCTCTTATAGCCTTTTGTTGTCCGGATTTGGCTTCGCACAATTCGCACGTATTTCAAAGACTTTTATCGCGAACCGCCACACACAAACGATGGACAGCGCTCTGTTAACTATCTTTCTCTCTTTCTCTTTCTCTCTTTCTTTCGTTCTCTGTATTTCTCGTGATGCGGCAATGGGGCAACTCTCTCGACACGAAGATCGCCTCCCTTTCTGAGAGAAGCGCGAAGCACCTCGGAAAAAGAAAATGATCGATGCCAAGCTTAAGCCAAGAGTTACATCGAAAGCCTTTCTCTCTCCGACATTATCCTTCGGATTAGTTACCGCGGAGGTTAACGGCTGCCTCGTTACTTTAAGCAATTGTAGCGGAGCGCCGTGCGAAGCGAAGTGTCTCCGGGCACAGCTAAATCTTCCGACGTTGTCAACGCCGACGAACGCCGTCTGGAATTTGAGAGGTAATCCGAGAAAAAGCTCGTCGTGTCTACGATGAGTCTCCTCCGTTATTATCCACTTCTATTCGCGACTTTGACTTTAATGATGAATGGCAATTAAGTAGTTATCGATAGCGGTGTCTTGTCTTTGCAACTCGGTCCGCACATTTCTGACGCCTTTTCTTTTTATTCTTCTCGAATATTTTCGCCGGGGAATTGAAGAAGATTTAGAAATTCTGTAACTTTTATTTGCACATTCGATCCATTTCTCTAAGTACAAACTAAGTTAATGTTACAATAATTACAAACACTGTTAACGACGGTCGTTTCACACGCGAGTTCTGTTCGCGATCGTCAGTTCATGCTGCGTATCATAGTGAAGAAAGATGCTGCGGACGACATCATCTAAAAAACAAAACAAGTATTATCGCTGAAACAGTCACTTATATTTGATAAAAATAAAAAAAAAAAAGAGCAAGTGTACACCTACTTTCCGTTTAACGCGAAACAAGTATATACGTACAGACGCGAAAGTTGGCAGAGATAACGGCACGATGTATCCGGCGGTGAGCTGCGCTGGTTTCTGAGATCTCAATGTGATAATATTTAGAGATCTTCTTAGCTGATAAGGAAAGCGATACCACGACGTACAATAGATCGATCTCGCTATGGCCTCGCTCTGTAACACAATATCCAACAATGCTGCGCGCTGTGTATAAGCCGCGAGATATAAATCTCTAAACGTTCGCGAAAAGAACTACGTTGAAAAAGAAAAAAAAGATCATCGACAATCTCTTCGGAGATTCTTGCATGTTTTTTTTTTCAAAATTTATTCGAATTTGTAATTTTAAATTTTTTATTTTAATGTTAATTATTTATTTTATTTACTTGTTTAAATTGTTTTACGTACGTTTATTTTTCTAATTGATTAGTTGTACATCATTCTCACATCATACCTCCGTGAGAAGAACGTCCGCCGGCCAGTTACACAAATACAGTTGAATCACCGCGATCGACAGTTGCGTCGTGTATTTAAATTTATCGGGATCGTCCTGCAATTGTTGACATGACCGACAACATTGATATGAATACGAGTGCGTGCGCGATATATTTTCAACTTTTCTTACTGACCCCGGCCAGCTTAAATCCTACGAGAGAAATGTTGTACGTGCTGCCGAGCAGCTGCGTCAGAAATATGCTGGTCGTCAGCTTCTCAACTTCTTTACAAAATCTAGTCAAACAATATCATGTATTCTTTTGTGCATCTCTATACGATATTATATATTCCGTACGTAAACTTTTCTTTGTAAAACGAAACCTTAAGAATTCTCTTCTTTCTTCTTTGTATACTTACTCGAGTATTACCTGATGATAACGCACATAGGCTACGAGATCGGACTTGACGTTGTTTTCTTTAAACGCTTCAAAGAACTCGACGGAAGTGCTTGCGGGACGCGATTCTTCGGAAATCGGTCGATCGTTCAGACTCAGAATTCGCGAATTCAGAACCTTGAAGTGGCCGCAAACAGTCAGAATGAGCATCGGTCCGATCGTGTCGGCACCGACGCAGGTGAGCCCGACGTTGATCATGCTGCACAGCTGCATGACGTACATCATCTCATAATAAGGCGATCGATGGACCTCGACGAAACACGCGTACGGCAAGTTTCTCGTCGAGTTCGACGAGTCGTCGTGCTGTCCCATGAACAGACTCGCGACCGCGTAGAAGAAGATCGTGAAGGCGCAACCGAACAGATAGTAATACGTCAGATGTTTCGTCGCTTTTATACATTCGCGCACGCATTTCTTCTCGGTCGCGTTCAACATCGCCCAGAGTTCCTCGCAGATCATCAGCAGTCGCTGAAATCGGCTTCGGAACAGAAGAAGCAGCGTGAACCGCGCCTGTCCGCCGATTAGGGATAGTATCATCGTGAACGACTCCATCCAGATGTCGAGGTGAATGGTGTATAGCGCGAACTCGTACGTGTACAGAATCGAGTACGCGAACAGGCAACCGTACGCGAGCCCGCCAAGAACGTTCTGCAAGCTCGACCGGTTCCCTTGGGAGGACACCACGCCGCTGAGTCTGAGCAGCGCGATATTCACGCGGATGACACTCGCGAACGATTTATTGTTCGATACCATTTTTTTAATTGAAAAAAAAAAGAAAAATTATGAAAGGATCAACCGATCAAACGAGAAATCAAGAAGAAACTGATCGCTTCGGGTTTAGATTTCGGACGATCGAGTCGGAAGCGAGTCCGTCCTTCTTTTCGACGGACAGCTCGCGCAACATCTTGTGCGAACATCTATAGAACTTGTGCGAAAAGCCTATGGATTTTGCACCTGCGCGATTCGAACGTGAACTCGCAACGCGTAATTATTTCCTGAAATAACACTCGTGTAACGGAGAAAATTTTTTATAGCGACGTACTCGTCGCGAATTCTCGTAATAACAGCCGAGTTCTCGTGTAGTAATAGCCGAGCTGAACGAATTAACAATTGATATTTGTCTCGAAGTTGCGATATCGTGACGGTGCAAGCATGTAATTCCGCTCGAAATGCCCGTGCAAACGAACGTAAAGAGTTGCGCTAAACACAGGTTTTATCAGGTTCGGGTTTTCTCGCGTGGAATTGTGAAAAATATACGGACGGATTGTGTACGATTAAACTTGAAATATAGACCGTCGCATTTAATTTCATTTTTCTCCGAAGAATTTCAGTCTTTATTATCGTTTTTATTTTCTTATTACAGAATATACGATATATATTTAACACACATTATGGACAATAAGAAAGTTTGATGAAATAACAAATTGAAGTGATGAATTATTTAAAAAATAGTAAGCGTCTAATTTATATAGGAAGCAATATTTTATACTGTTGATGATTTCGCAATTGTCAATAAGCGAGGATACAAGAAATAACTTTATACAAAGAGTAACAATTTTATATAAACTTTTATTAATTAAACATTTATCAGAACATCTCTCCATCATATAGGAATTAGAAAATAAATCGTACGATGATAATCCTAAGCTAAAGAGGATGAAGGATAAAATACCGATGCGGTTCGATCGCATATTGCGGAAGTGATTATCAAACGATACTAGACGTGACATTTAATTCAGTAGGATTGTACTATTGATAGATAAATAGGAATTAGTTTTCCCTTCTAAGTGAGAGATTTGTTCAGATCTTTACGGTACGATCGAGTTTTCCTAGATGGCAGCATAGATCCTATGTAGAAACACGTGTCGTGTTGCTGGGTTTATTTTCAATTAAAAAACAGCGTTGTGGTGTTCGGAAACAGCTGTTTACATAATCTTTCGGAATCGATTTAAATCGATAAAACGTCGTTTTTCGATTGTGGTTCTGCTGCGACGCAAGATGAATATTTTGAACAAAATTGTGATGCTAGTACAAACAGAAATAGTCATGCAAAAAAATTTGATATTTAATATTTGTTTACACGTAATGCAACCTTGTTTATCAATTCTCAAGGAAGACAAACTCCACGGCACGCAACGTTTGATTCCGCTGACATTTTTGTCTGCCAATCACACCGCTCGTTAACGCGAGCAGAAGCAACGGCGAGGGGCGCCGTTTGCTGCTCCGCTCGCGCAAGCGCGCGTGACCGCGCAGAGAAGGGTGAATACAGCTGAATGTTGAGCAGGGGTGAGTTCTCAAGCGCGTTTCACGGGACTCGCACGTTGTGGCGTCGCGTGCCGCGTGCCGGTGACGGCTGAGCGAACGCGCACGTTTTATTCGTTCTTTTTGCAAGAGAGGGTGACAATCGGAGAGTGTCTGCCTGTTTGTTTTTTTTCTTTTTTACGCGAGAATTGGAGTTTTTTCTTTCTCGCTCCGAAAGTGTGGCAATTAGTGAGTGATGTAGTGCATGTGGCCAACGCATCTTCCGTCCTGGTCGGCATCTCTCATCGCCGATCCTCCACCGGTAGGGTCGCACGAGTCATCCCAAACGCTGCACCTGAAGCGTTTCAACGCGCTGGACAAGCTGAACTTGTAGGTATAGTCGGGCACAATAACAATTTTCTTTCGCCCCTTCGCGTGCAACGTCCCTTCTTTAATAATCGATTCGTCTTTCGCGTACGTGGTTTTCAGTCACATATTGTCGTTCCGATAATAAGTTATTTCTGTCTCTAATATTCCCCTCAATGCATTCTTGAATAATAGCAATCTGTCGGAATGTGTTGGATAATTATTTATTCATGCGTCCCGTTAATATTTTACACGTTGATCCAATAAACGACATTGTAATTATTTGTTCGCCTTTAGGTGCACTTTCTTGCACCTCTAGTGCATACTAGTTTAAATATAAATAATAGCGTGCATGTGTGTGTGTATGTGTGTATATGCATAAAGTAAGCGAGAGAATAGAAGAGATGTAGACTTGTTTTCTCTTTCTTTTGAGGCGAGAAAATAGATAATTCCAAAATATATTATTTTTTTACATCAGAGTATATATTTTTTTATTAAATACACGCAATCGTCTCGTGTTACGTGTCTGAGATCTCAGAAGCGTGAATTTAACATGTACCGCTGAATGTGTGTTACGCAAATGAATTTTTATTAAACGCGGCCGTGCGAATATCTCGACTATATATTGACGAACGGTCGCGTTAGGTCGCCGACGCATCATCTCCGAAACTCCGACAGTTGAATCGCATCATGAATGCCGGATCGTGTGATTACGAAGCTCGAAACGCGGCCGTGCGACTCTCTTTCTCTTGAATCGATGATGACGCGTTGCATTATTCGGTAAAAACTGAATGTCAGATAAATCGCGCGGTGTTACAAATACAGGGCGATTGTTCGTAGGCGCGGCCACAAAATTCTGAGGACATACCCAAGCGCTACCGATCGAAATCGAATTTCGCACACGGCCGCAACGCTAAATGTCCACGATGCGTGATTATACTTTTAAACATGGCCGCGACGATGAGTGACATTAAAATACACCTGACAGAGTCGTGGGATCTAAAATTATCCGATCTCGGTATTAACGTCGCGATCTGATCGTAGATACTTACGACGTAAAAAAAGAAACGTGCGATGACGACTATGCGAACTTTTTTAACTGCGATAATGACACCAAAGACAATTGTCATGCATGTGTCATAATTCGGTTTGTCGCGTCGCTGCACACCGACCGCAGTCGAGCTATTGTTAAGCTCGACGTTAAATGTGGGACAGAGGATCTTGGTTTATATTACGTACAAAAATACACACACACACATGTTTATCAACGGGATCGTCGATAGACGAGAGCAAGTTTTGACGGCGAATGTTGAACTGCTGCTCGTTCGATCCGGGTCTCTCCCTCTTCTCTTTGCGGCTCTATGGATCAATCGGAAGACGGAAGAGTCGATCTTTTGCCCTCGCGCGAAGGCGGAAGTACCGTTTTATCTAGTGTACATACGATGTTTAGGAGGAACATCCGCATCGCATTGTGTATACGGCGATGTCGCGAGTGTTACGGTCCGGTACGACCGGCAAACGCCGATCGATATTTGCACTCCAACACGCTGATAAGAAGGGTTCGTAACGCACCGCGCAAAGGGGATTTTGAAACCGATGGGTTTTTCGACCGAGTTCTCGGGTTTCTCGCCCGCCACTGACACGCGAGAGTTCTATTACTCTTACACACGTAGGGCAAATCGAAAAACGGAGGGACAAGCGGAGAGAGTAATCGGTTTTTTGTTACGCGAAATAAACTTTGCCAAAGTTGTACGCGCGGTTTCGATTTTCTTCTGAGATAAAGCTTCGACTCTTGCAGTTGTTTAATTAGCAGTAGGATTTTGTAACTCGATTTTATCAGCGCGTTGATTACCATGTATCTTTCTGAGAACGCAGACTACCGGTAGAAAACAAAGCGATTGCAGTCGATGAAGGTTAAAATTACTGCACCGTTTAATAGCAAAAAAAAAAAAAAAAAAAAAAAACTTCTCACACGGCATTCGTACACCTGAACTTAAGTTATCTCAAAGTATAACCTTTGCCCTAAATCCTTTTATCGCTGATATATGGAAAAGGTTAAAAGCAGGTTTTTAACACGCACCTTTGCTTTGGTTTTAGCCTGAGAAGGTGAATATTTAGTTAAAGCGGATTGATTTATCAGCCATAATTTTTAAACTTGATATCGCACTCTAAAAGTTAAGTGGGTTTTAAACTTTTTTAAAGAACGGAAGTTTTGTTGTTCGAAAATACAAAGATAAAATGATCAAAGTTCTCTTGTACTCAGAGTTTTATACATCTTCAATCGAAGTCGACGGAAAATTTTTACGAGCACTTAATTCTAAAATAACGTAACTGTCTTGAACTTTGAGTAGTGTTTGATTTATATAAATTTTTCTATAAAAAATTTCAGCAATTAGCGGTCTTGGAATCTTCTTCTTATTAGAAATTTGTTGGAAAGAGATCTCTAGTTTTTCTTCGAGATTGAGTTTTTCATCATCACGGTATCAAGCTAAAAAAAAGAAAGCGGTTTCTCAAATCGGTCAAAGAACTCTCTTCTGTACTAGAACATAACATACGAGAGAAAGAAACTGCGGTAACATTCTTCCTGGTCCATTAGGCAATTTCTTCTTCGAAAACCAAGCGGAAAATCTCATCGTCGCGAAGTGATCTTTTTTTAACGAGAGACAATATCGCGCGCAAAAGAACGACGGACGGGAAATTATGATTCTACGAAATAAGAAGTTCGACGCCTTCGGCTAATGGACAAGAACCGGCTAGACACGTTTATTTGACTCGAGATCGAGCAAAGAAAGACGGAGAAATAGAGAGAAAGAGAAAGACGAGAGAGAGAGAGAGAGAGCGAGTGCATGTGCGAGTTAATATTTTTAGATTCAAATATTTGATGTAGGCAAGTAAGAGAGTAAGTGAAGAAGCGGAAGAGTAGCGCGCTCGCACGACGAGGCTGGAATTTGTTGCGTAACTTCGCAAGCGATTGATTAATGCCGATTTATATCTTGGACGATTGAACGAGGCGATTTATTATTTGCATAGATGAGTAGACATTTATGTTCCCAAGATTATTATGTACTTTTATTTTGTCAGCTGCAGAACTCAAACTCGAATATACACACTCGAATATATACATTATATTTACGCTTGATTATGTACTTACCAAAGCAAATTTTTTCTTTTCGTTTATTTTTATGAAAAACTTGACCGCTGAATAAAAAAAAAGTGAAGTATGTGTTTAGCAAAACATTACTGGACGATTAATAATTTGAGCGAGAGAAGTGGTCGGAAACGAATTAACATATTGACGACATATTTTTAACATTCTATTCACATACCGCGTCTAAATTGAGAGACTATTGCAAATGTAAATATATATATATATATATATA